>OX393582.1:27814133-27917573 GCA_947652605.1 Elmis aenea
AGGGTGTTCTATTAAAAAAAATTAAATTTTTATATGTGCCGGTCAAACGAAACACCCTGTATATTTGAAAATAATTTTAGTTTATGTAGAAAATAGGTTTGCACAATATTTGTATTAAACATTTTTTGATATTTTCATTAATAAAGGAGCTATCGAAGAATCTCAGGGTCGTGGTGCACCCTGTATGTATATAACAAACTTAATTCACAACTAATTACGGATTTTTGATATTATTTAAATGAATTAATTACCTGCCAAGTCCTGCCTGATGTGTTCTCGACAAACACAACCAGACTTGCAGGCGGCAACTTTTTTCCTTTCCCGAGCGTACTTGGTGCATTTCCCCTTATGTATACCTCTGTCACAAAGCAAATTTTTTGGGCACGTTAAGAAAGTGTTGTTTTGAATCACGTTTATATTAACATTAACATTATTAACATTAACGCAAGAATCTTTGGGTGTCGTCTGGGTGTGAGAAGTTTGCATTGTTTTCATATTATTGCAGATCTTTTCTCCACGGTATTTGCAACCACTTTGCGACTGTTTTTTGTTCATCATCATTAAAAAAGCGTTTCTTGTTTCTTTAGGAAATTTCATTTGGTCTTCATTCCATTCATCGGATTCTAATAATATGATTTACATTAAACGATAATACTCCTACTTACGTGGGTGTAAAAAAGTAACAGCAAATTAAAAATTTTGATATACATATATTATTCAGTTAGAGATACAAGTGATTTGCCATTTTTCTACATAATATTTTCCTTTTCAATACAATTTTGACAAAATTGCACCAACTTCTTTATTCCATGAAGAAAAAAACTGTTTTAGTTGTGCCGTCAAGTAGAAATGCATCTCTTTGAATTCGTCATGACTTCCAATCTTCGTCCCCTCAAAGCATCCTTCAATCGTCCAATCACATAATAATCAGAGGGAGTTAGATTAGGACTGTATGGGGAATGCTGTAAGATCTGAAATATCAATCTCCGAGTTGTGTCAAGAGTTGCAATGGCCGTGTGAGGACGTGCGTTATCATGAAAAAGAAGAACGCCTTTAGACAAAAGTGCTCTGCGACGGCTCCGTATTGCTGGCTTCGCTCATTTTCCAACATTGCACTATATTGGGTGCTATTCGCTAGTTCACCCTTTTTCTGATAGTGCTCCAAAATTGGTCCAATTACAAGATCTGTCGCAAAAATAACCGAACTCTTTAAAAATAACAAAACAGGAATTTTTTGGGGATAAATGTTTTATTTTATTCAAAATACATTCCCTCTGCGGCCATACAACGATTTGCACGGACAACTAATGCATCAAACGACTGTGCTATATCCTTTTGTGAAATGCTCTTGAGGATGCTCGTCACGGTCTTTTGGATGTATGGAATGTTGTCATAACGTTTTCTTTTCATAGATATTTTGAGCCGTGGAAACAAAAAGTAATCAAACGGTGCTAAATCCGGCGAATACGGTGAATGTTGCAACACAGTCGCTTGTTTTTGTACCAAAAAAGCAGTTACTTCGGCCGCACCATGAGGCGGTGCGGCCACACGGTGAGCCAGTGCGTTATCGTGCAACAAAACCCAAGTGTCAGGTAAGGCCGAACACGACCAATTTGTGTTAACAAATGCTTGTTAACGCCCAAGTAGAAGTTACCATTGACTGTATGACCCTCGGAAACAAATTTTGATCGATTGACGCACTTTTTCGTTGTTAGTAATTCCCAGTTTCGGACGACCTCCCTCAAACCGTTTAATCCAATCATAAACTTGAGTACGAGATAAACAATGACCGCTATACCCGTTTTGCATCAATTGATGCGTTTCGGTAAATGTTTTATCAAGTTCAAAATTAATAAAAATTAATGTTGGCTTTTTGTTTAAACGTCTGTTTCGACCGTTGTAAAAAATATACTATTTCTTTGAGCGCTATAACTCGGCTTCTAATGATCCGAATGGCATCAAATTTGGATACAACATTAATGAAGTATGTATTTTTCGAAGACAACATTTTTGTATAGATGGGGCCACTAGTATTTGTTATTTCTAAAAAGTTCCGTTATTTTTGCGACAGAACTTGTATATTCCAATAGAGAGGAAACAGGACTCTCCGGCGAAGAGTTGAGACTTGAACTTCTTCTCGACTGGAGAAGATGTGTACCGCTATTTTGACGACTGCTTTTTGCTTTCACGTTTATAGTGATGCACTTAGATCTGGTCCCCCTGAAGGATGCTTTGAGAGAACGAAGATTAGGGAATGATGACGAGGCCAAAGAAGCCGTGCATTTCTGGCTAAAGGCACCATCAAATATTTTTTTAAAGAAATAAATAAGGGTGGAACGATGTGAAGTATATTTAAAATAAGGAGGGCGATTATGTATACAGGGTAGTCCAAAAGTAGGGAAACGCTGCTGTAACGGCGTAAATACAAGTTTTATGAAAACATTTTTTCTATAAAAAAGTTTATGTCAAATTGTTAGCTACATTTTGACGTACTTCAATTGTTTTTTCGGACAACCGTGTGCCACTAAAAGGCGATCGTCATACTTTTTTAAATGGTAACCTATTTTTTTTTTACTTTAGTTGACAGATTTTTTTTCTCATTTCAATCATGAAATTCTTTCGTTTGTTAGGGTTACATCAGAATTTTTTTTTTCACAAAATCATTGTATTTGACAAAACAAAACACGATCGGTGTAGTAATTAACAATTTATAACTTGTCTAATTGTGTTTTATTATTTTTCGATTAAAAACTACTATTTTGTGAGAATTAAATTAAATTGGATATGAAAATCTGTCGAATTGCTTTTGTTGAAGTGTATTTAAGGCGTTTCAATTTAATACTCACAAAGAAATGGGTTTTCGTCGAAAAATAATAAAACACAATTAGACAGGTTATAAACTGTCAATTACTACAGCGATCGTGTTTTGTTTTATCAAAAATTTTCTAATATGACACTAACAAAAGAAAAAAAATTATGGTTTAAAAAAATCTTACTAAAGTAAAAAAAATAAAGGTTGCCATTTAAAAAAATATAACGATCGCCTGTCAGTTGCAGAATCTTGGTCGAAAAACAATTGAAGTAGGTACTTACGTCAAAATGTAACTAATAATTTGCCATACACTTTTTATATAAAACATTTTTTCATAAAACTTGTATTTAAGCCGTTACAGCAGCGCTTCCATACTTTTGAACTACCCTATATAAATGACATTATCTGTATCTCTAATTAATATACAGGCTTAGGAAAAAGTCCAGGAACGGCAGATTATCTTACAAGGGAAGGTCACGATACGTTGTCGCTAGAATATGATTAAGGCTGTGTTTATTGCATCAAGAACATCAAAACTAAATGTTTTCCAGAGTTATACGTGCAACTGGCCATTTCCTCCAGGAAAAATAGGAGAAAAACTGAAAAGTTTGAATAAAACAGTCATTTTTGCGATTGCGTTGGCTATGAAACCGTAAGGCCGTTTTCACACACGACGGCAATACCGCTGCCGTTGCCGCCAGCGGTAGCGGCATCAGAAGTCCGAGTCTTTCACACACGACGGCATTACCGCTGCCGCTGAATAGTTTGTTTTTAGTTGTGACGATAGAAAGATGTATGCTGCTGTCAACACACGTTATCTCCTTGGGCTAATTTACCTTAGGAAGTACAGATGTAATAAAAATAAAAGAAAATACTGGGTTCATCCCCTTTTAAGCGTGCGATATTTGGAAGGAAGTTTTTATACTTTGTTTAAAAAACTTAGAGAAGATCAATCAAAATTCTTTAATTACTTTCGAATGAGTGCCAATACGTTTGATATTCTGGTGCAATTAGGTATTACAAACAAGTATTAAGCACCAGGATACTAGAATTGAAGGTGTCGTTTGTTAATGTGGCTATTTTCCAGCCTAGGGGAAATCTTACGATAAACAAACAGTTCTTGTAAAGGGGGTTTTAAAAGTATTTCGTAATTTTTAATTTTACCAAAAATATTTAGAAGAATGTTTAATAGACCCCAACATATATGTACATTGTACAGGGTGGCCTATTTTCGATGCCCATACCTCGGTAATTATCAGAGATAGAAAAAAAAACTATGTACGTGGTCTAGATTTCTTTTTTTGACACGAATTCATTGCCGTAAACAGATTTTTGATATCTTTTTTAATTTTCGAAATATAGCCAAAAACCGATTTTCGACAATTTTCAAAAATGGTAAATATCTCGCTTAAACAAAAAGATAGAGAAAAAATCTAAAGATATTTTTGGCATGGTTTTTTGTCCTTAATAAGATGGCGATGTTCAATTGTTTTTTACTCATACTAATATTGATTTATTACACCTAACTTTGTTATTTTAAATGGCAACCATAAGCAAATTATATATTTTTTAAAAGTGCAAAAAATAAGCTTTCGATTTATGTCACAGCCAACTATGGTTGCCGTTTAAAATAAGAAAGTTAGGTGTAATATATCAACATTCGTATGAGCAAAAAAAAATTGAACATCGCCATCTTATTAAGGACAAAAATCCATGCCAAAAATGTCTCTAAAGTTTTCCCTCCATCTTTTCGTTTAAGCGAGATATTTAACATTTTTGAAAATTGACGAAAATCGATTTTTGGCTATATTTCGAAAATTAAAAAAGATATCAAAAATCTGTTCACGAAATATAGGCCACCCTGTACTTATCTATATACATATATAAAAGAGCTTGTTTGTTTGTGTGTTTGTTTGTTTGTTTGTTTGTTCGCTATAGAATCCTAGGTCCGTTGACCGATCGGGACCAAATTTTGCACAGTTACTATTTAGGACCCGACGGATCAAACGCCGTATAAATAACGGCCGGAAATGCCCGGGAACGACCGGAAACGTCCGCCGGGTGCGAGCGCGGAGCGCGAGTAGTCTGACCAAATTTTGCACAGTTACTATTTAGGACCCAACGGATCAAACGCCGTATAAATAACGACCGGAAATGCCCGGGAACGACCGGAAACGTCCGCCGGGTGCGAGCGCGGAGCGCGAGTAGTCTGCGATTGATCAAAGAGAATTGTTATCACCCGTGCAACGCCGGGTAAATCGCCTAGTATATTATATAACATACATGTGAGACTACAATTTTACATAAACAAATAATTTTTATCTATTACAGTTTTCTATATTTGTCATTTAAAACACCCTAGATTAGTTTTTATTTGAAAAAAACAGTTCTTATATGGAAACACTGAATGAGAACAAGTACGGCGGCATCCGAAATTGTCGAGATCACCGACGGCTGCACAAACCGCTGCCGTCGACGGCGACGGCAATTTGCCGTCCCGCGCCTGTGTGTGAAAGCACCAGCGGCGTGCGGTCCATGGATGCGTTGGATGCGGCGCATCCCCTAAAATTCACATCAAGAATATTTTTTTTCCGTATCATATTTGAATTTCGTGTAGCTTTATTTCGCTTTGATTTTATTTTTTGTTACGTGATAATTTTATTTATTATATACGATGTTTTGCCTGCTCGAAAATTTGCGTTACATAATCTACATCCAGCGAGCGGCTGACTAAATGTGTGCGATGAACAACGCTAGCGATTGTGAGCCCGACTGAGGGATGCGTTTCTGATTGTGGATTCGAAATTTGCGTTCTTGGCGCATGCGCACTGCTATGCAGTCACTAGTCTATTGCCCGCATCGTTGCTTTACTTTACAGCTACGGGAAGCGATTACTCTCATGGTTCCTCTGTGTGGGGCAACTGTTATATGGTAGGGCAGCCGCACTCGATTGATATTACCGCACGCTACAAAATAATCATTTCCGTTGTAAATTGATTTTTGTTTACTTTCTTTAAATCAAGCTTCTTCTATTTAAATAAGCTTAACTCTATTTTTAGTGCACTGTTTCGCTACTTAGAATTTTGATTATTATTTAATACGACCCATAATATGGATGAAACTGTGGTTAATAATAATTGCAATTTTTGATTGAAAATTTAAAGAATATGAAAATAATTTTCCGGATTTTCTATTACAATCACTTCAGCCAACTTATAGAAAATACTTTGATTTTATGAAGTTAAAAAGTCAATTAGTTTACTTGTACTCGACTCCCGACTTTCATTTAAAATCTATAAATTGCATAAAAGAATTAATTGTGAAAGATGAGCTAAAAGATGTTTTGACAAAAGTATTTAAATTAATACAATTAATTTGCACTATACCTTCCACGAGCGCATCGGCTGAACGATCGTTTTCGACAATGAAAAGAATAAAAACATTCACACCAGAAGCAGCCAAAAAGGACGATAAACTGTCTGCTCTCGCTTTAATTTCAATTGAAAAAAAATTGTTGCTAAATATGAAAAATGAAAAAAGATTGTACGATGTTGCTATAGACGAATTTTGTAAAAAAGATCGTAGAATAAAATTAATTTAAAAAACAAAAAAATCGTTTTTTTGGACAGCATCCCCTGGTTGAAAAGTCACCGCACGCCACTGGAAAGCACCCATTTGATTACATTGAAGTCGGCAGCGCTGACGCCGACGGCAGCGGTTTTGCCGTCGTGTGTGAAAACGGCCTAAAGGTGGGTACAGACATGCAACAAAACATCGTTTAGTAACACCGTCGCGTAACATGTCTGTACCGCACTTCGTAACATCGTAACACCGCAACATAGTAACATCGTGGCGTCCTATCGGTTGTCGGTATTCCAGCGTCACATCAAAGGAATGTTACGCGCTGATGTTGCACCATGCTTTTTATGTATGTACAGGTCTGCGTAACATACTTAGGTACTAAAAGTAATACCAAAATGGTGGGACGCCAGAATGTTTGCTGCGATGTTACGCGGCGACGTTTTGATACGATGCAATTTACGGCACACAGTAACTTCAACGCGCAACAACAACCTGTACGCGACGGTGTTACGATGCGATGTTTTGTTGCATGTCTGTACCCACCTTAAGAGACAAAATCTTGAACGGTTCCGGAGAAAAACGTCAGAAACGAAACCCCTGCAAAAGCGCTATGATTTGATGAAGAGAAGTTGTGGTATATCTGTACATTGTATAACTATATCTATGCGACTTGCAAATACTTTTAAAATAGGAAAAACCGTTTTTACAAAGGCTTAATTTTCGCGTTATTCTTCGGAACCGTTTGATTTTTTCAAAAACTTTGCACAATTTTACTTGCAAAGGATGCGCACATTGGTAAATAGAAAAATTTAGATTTTATCTCTGACAATTTCATGGCCAACGCGATCACTAAAATTACTTTTATTATTCATCTTTTCAGTTGTTCCCCTATTTTTCCGAAGGAAATGGCCAGTGGCACGTATAACTCTACAAAACATTTAGTTTTGATGTTCTTGATGCAATAAATACAGCCTTGATCAGATTCTAGCGACAACGTATCGTGACCTTCCCTGGTTAGTTATTTTCAAAGATTTTTAAATGAAATTAGGCTTACAATATAATGCAACATATAAAGAATTTATTTATGACATTTTCAATTTTTGCCATTTCCGTTTTAGCAGGAAACTACCTCAACTTATTTTTTTTAAATAAAACAACCTATATATTTATATTTTTTCGGATGGAGAATAAAAAACTGCATTCAGAAATACTATCATCGAGGGTTTTATTTTAAAATAACCCTAATAAAATAACTTTAAAAAAACAACTACCACAAAATCAAGATAGATGTCACAAGCAGTGGCGGATTACCGCACAGGTGCATGAGGCGCGCGCCTCGGGCCTCGGCAAAAAGGGGCCTCAGAATCGTTGGGTTCGTCATCCTCAAAAACCAAAATTAAATTTTTTTTGCCTGTTAATATGAGAATTATAAAATAATAATTGTAGGCAAATTGTAATATCTTCTAAAACCCATTTTCATAGGGGGTATTGTGTAATAGCCATTGATGCCAATAAAAAAAAAACATGTTAAATAAAACAAAAATGATAGCCAATTTGGTTCCAAATCGCCAAAACTTGCAACCCTGCTTGCATCTGATTACAGTGCACTGCAAGCCGATGTACTGTACAGGGTGGTCCAAATTTGATGGGATTATATGGGCATCTCGCTTAATAGTCAATATAGAGAAACGGTTAATGTACCAAAAATGTGCAGTTTTTTGGGACAAACTCAGAATTGTTGTCAAATATATTCTATCTTTTCCGATTTTCCTTTGTTTTCACAACCTGTTTTTTGTTTCTCATCTTTAAAAATTTTTAAAAACCTTTGTAACTTGCGTATTATTGAAAATAAACGGCGAGCGTAAATTTTTTTTTTAGTACCTACTATCAAAATCTACATAAAAATATCTAAAAATAATCTTTATAAACTTTTTCGATATTTAAAACAATAAGGGAGATATGACACATTATAAATATAACAAAAAAACAGTTTTTCATTAATAATTCAAAAACCGGAAATGATAGAATATTTTTGAAAACTGTTCTGAGTTTGTTTTAAAAAAACTGCACATTTTTAATAATTTAACCGTTTCTCTATCTTGACTATTAAGCGACATACCCATTGTAGTCCCATCGAATTTGGACCACCTGTACTGTACTGTATGATGCAGAATTTTACTGTGATTTTCTTACCTGAGATGGGATTTTTTCTTTTAAATGGGAATGTGATTTTTTTTTCTGGTACCTGAGAATATTTTTTTGTTTCCGCATTTGATTTTTGTGTTTATGTTTTTGTTGGTTCTAAAAATAAAAAACGTTATGATTTTTCTGCATTGTTCATTTTAGTGAACCATCTTAATAGGGGGCCTTGAGATCAGGTTGCGCCTGGGGCCCCACAAAATCAAGATCCGCCACTGGTCACAAGTGTAATTTTGTTGTCAAATTTTATTGTTGTTTATCACTAACAAAAATTAATAATAGCTGTAAAGGTTACAGAGTCAAAGCGAATTGAAATTTTTATGATTATGTATATGTATAGGTTGTTTCCGTGTTGGAACCGCGTCGAAGGTTTCTTCATAACAGACGTTTCGTCCTCCTTCATCGGGGACATCTTCAGGGTTTGTTGGTTAAACAGCAACTGGCGAATCATTTGGGTCTGGAGTATTTATATTAGGCTGTGGTTGATGATGTATGACACGCGCTGGAGCATGCAATCTACTGGTTATCAGCCTCTTCCAGGAATTGTGGAGGGGGTAGCCGTTGTCTCGGTTGATGTTGTTTGGGTTTTTGAATATCTCTATGGCTTCCCTAATTTTGCGAGGGTAGTATCGTGATGTTCTTGATATCACTTCTGTTTCGGCAAATTTGACGTTGTGACCGATATCATGTTTGTGTTCAGCTAGTGCTGATTGAGTGATGTGTTTCAGTCTGGTGTCCCTTTCGTGCTCACTAATTCGCGTTTTGATAGTTCTTCGTGTCTCCCCGATGTAGAACTTGTCGCATGTGCAGGGTATTTTATAAACCCCCTTGGTTTGAAGCGGGAGACTATCCTTAACGCTATCTAGGCACTCTGATAATTTTCTGTGGGTGTTGAACGATGTTCGAATGTCATGTTTTCGGAGAATTTTGCTGATTCTGTCTATTACATTCTTGATATATGGTAAATAGGCGGTGGTTGTTGATGTAGTGGTCGTGTTACATTTACTGCGATTAATAATATTTTAAATGATAAACAACAATAAAATTTGACAACAAAATTACACTAGTGACATCTATCTTGATTTTGTGATAGTGGTTTTTTTAAAGTTATTCTATTCAGGTTTTTTTTTAAATAAAACCCTCGATGATAATATTTCTGAATGCAGTTTTTTATTCTCCATCCGAAAATGCAAAAATATACAGTGTTTCATTTAAAAAATCAATGGATAATTTTCTGCCTGCTAAACCGGAAATGCAAAAAACGGAAATGTCATCAATAAATCCTTTACATTTTACTTTATATGTAAACCAAATTGCATGTAAAAATGTTTGAAAATAACTAAGATAGTCGGTCGTTCCGGGACTTTCTCCTAGCCCTGTATAAATCAAATCATTCAATTTGCCGTTACTTTTTGAAACAACCTCGCATAATCATTTAACTAACCGTTGTGTGCAGTTCTGTTCTCTTCGTAGTTAAACACTCTGGCTTTGATGCTGTCTAATATCGATTTATTTGAATTTCTATTTTGGATTCCATCCTTGACGAAATTAAAATTTGGATTAAATAGCTCGACATTACGTGGATTTCGACATTTTCTCGGGAAAAATCTAACAGGAGGTGCACTGCTAGATCTTTTTGAAACAGATGATGAATTGTCGCAAAAGTTTTGATTATTATTTCTATAAAGTTCAACACATTCCGGTTGTCTGTCGTACTGAATCTTATGTTGAATTAAATTTGCAACAAAATTATGCAGCTTGGGATCACAACTATTAATAAACTTAACTGTTGTCTCGCCTTTAGGATTCCTATTAGTTTCTGGTGATAAAGAATATTTCGACCTAGATTTATTTGCATTAGCTGAGGTGCTTGGAATGTGTTTTTTGCTGTTTGAACGCTGCGCTTGGTCTATTTCTGTAAGGTTTTTGTGTATCTGTAATGTAATTTCGGTAGCGGATAATACATTGCTTGTAGCACACGCATTCGTGTTCGTTTTTTCGGAAGACAACGCTTCAGCAGCAGGAGGAAAATGTTTTCCATTTAAATTTAAATTTCCCAGAAGACACTTCATCAAATTGTGTTGTGGTAATGTCTTTTTCGGTATTATTGTTTGATTTAGCGGTTTTAGGGACGACTGATTTTTAACATTGGCAGGGACTTCTTTGTTTACACAACATCTACCCTTTATCTCTGTCACATTCTTCTGCGGTTTTTTCTCATTCCTATCATTTTGTTTTGCACTTTTAATGGTTTCTTCAGATTTAGCTTGTTTCGCTGCGTGCGTTTTATTTTGCGTTTGGCTCTGATCGTTCTGGTTTGTTGAGTTTTGAGTTAAATTTATTGTGGAAGTGCTTCTGTTACATCTAAACTGTACATCATTTTGCACAAGTCGAGGAGTTTTAACATTATTCGTGATAATTTTGTTTTCTTTGCAATCGTGAACGTTGTCTACTGTAGATTTAGGTGAATTATTTCGAACCGTAGATATACATTTTTGCTGATTCATATTTTGTGGAGCACTTCTCTGCCTGGGGGTAATAAATTGTGTTGGGGTATTTTTTTTTAAATAAGGAATTGTGGGTAACGTGGGGCTAACTGACCTCGACCGATTAGATTTCAGTTTACTTTGAACGTTATGTACATTTTCCAAATACCTATAAACCAACAAAAATGTTACAAAGGTACTACTTCAAATTAAAAAACTGCAATTAAGTTAAGTGCATATAGGAGTACGTAGTGTCTTACATCTTTTTATAGATAAGTTTATTTAAAAAAATACATTATAATGCAATATAAATTAAATATCTTTTATATTACTTTTAACTGTCAATATGATGCTGTCAGTTGATCAGTATATGCAACAAGCATGATGAATTGTTGCGGTTGAATATTTTTCTAATCCACAATGCATGGAATTTCAAATTTCGGATTTTTCGGATTTTGGGATACCTATATGGTGTGGTCGATTTGAAGTTAGGTGGAAATCTACAGTGGCGTAGCAATCGTGGAGCAGTTGGAACAAACTGCTCCAGGCGCACGAATCCTGAGGGCGCAAAATTAGAAAGGGCGAAATAAAAATTATATTTCCTGTAGATTGACATAGGTGGCGCAATTTTAAAATATTACGAGTAGAAACTGTATAAAATTAGTACATCACTTTGTAGATTGCAGTACTATATAAATTTTATGTCTAATATTGCTTTATATGGAACGTATCCAGAGGTCTTTCAACGTAAACTTTTTGAGTTTACTGTGGAAGTGTGGGTTGTAATTTATTGTTCTGTATTAATGACTTTGTAGAATTTTTCAGTATTAATTTAATTGTTTGTTCTGTGTTCTGTGTAGGTACAATTTATGACTATTATTTTACTAAATTAATTGTGTACAGTGTAGAGTGTGTTTTTGGATTCACAGACGTATATAAGTAAAAGTAAGAGGTTTGTTTTTAATTATTATGTTAATTGAGGTTGCAACATAAAGAATAACATTCAATTTAATTTTGCAACAAAAGATAATTAAACCCTTTAATGCATAGTGTTGCCGGTTGGCAACATACCTATAGGTGTTATTGTATTATTATTATGTAAAAATCTTAAAAATTATTTTGGCACAATTCTACTTGTTGATGATTCACAACACTTCCTGTAATGCATAGGTTAAGAAACAATTTCATAAAGGGCGGCAGTTGAAAATTAATCATCAGAACAACCTAATTTTCGTGTTTTATTATAGCTTTAAAGATTTAGTATTTTTGTATTTAAATGAAAGAATATTTTAACAAAGAAAAAAGTTTTTAACATCAAAGTCAAGTGTATCGAATTATTATGCAATATTGTACCTCCGCTTATAGCAGTAGTATAAAAGTTACGTTGCCAAATGCCAAATAACAACAATTTGCAATTATTATTACAAATTTGGCATTTCATAATTTTCATGTTATTTAAATGAAAACCATTTTATAGTGAGTAGTAACGTAATTACAAAATAAAATGGAATTAGTTAAAAACTGTGAAAAATATGTTGTGGCTCTATGTTGTAACAAAATAATTTGCACCTAAAATAAATGTTGCCGTTTTGCTCTTCGGCAACATCTTTTATTTATTGTTTTGTACAAAGTTGTGCTTCAACAACACATTTAATTTTTCGTTGTACACAAATATTGCTTTTCATTAACAACTTTTGTTTTTTAATAAAAACAGTTGAAAAATTGTGAATGCTTTTTTAAATTATTTTTCTCAAATTCCCTACAGTTAAATATACGGAAAATATTATTTAAATCTCATTTTAAAAAATTCATGCATTTAAGGGTCACAAAAATGGTTTTTAAAACTTTTAAAATAATTAATAAAAAATTGATTATTTAGAATGAACAGAATATATATTTTATTGTAGGCATTTAGAGATGTCAAAAAAAAACTAAGTGGTGCTCAGTTTAAAAAAAAAAGAAGAATAGAAAAGCAAGAAGCTAAAAATGAAGTTTTAAAGAAAGTTGCTAAAATATCAACAAACTAAAATTAATCAAGACCTATTTAATAAGCAGCATGTCACAACACCGTGTTAGCGCTTTGGCCACTACATCAATTGAAAAAACAATAGCTTGTCAACTTGATCTGGATAAAGTCATTAACCGATTTGCCAATGAAAAAGCGAGAAAAAACAAATTTAAAGTTGTTTTTGTGTGAAAACTAAACATGGATACATTTTTTTAAACTAAACGTTCAAAAGAAATTTCGTCAGACTATTCCGAGAAAAAAGGGGGCGCACCCAGTGGTGAGCTGTAGGGGGCTCGCGGGGGCTCGCGAGAGCCCTTTCTTAAATTATTCCTTAATTTGCGAGCCCCTTGTTCTTCTTGTTAACCATTTTCTTAAGAAAAATGTATCTTAAAATAATTTTCATTACATGCATTTGTAAAGCGACGAAGTCATGCCTATCAAGCAATGACGATTAAATTTAGAATAACCCGTCGCACAATAGAATTTTTTGAATTATGTAAAATCACTCGATTATTCACGTTTGAATTTAAAATGACATTTTTTTTCCAACATATAATTAACATTATTTTTTTGTTTTTATTTAACTATGAGCGAGCCCTTTGTTAAAAATTTCATAGCTCACCACTGGGCGCACCGACCTTACTTGCTCCAGGGCGCTGAATTCATTGCTACGCCACTGGAAATCTATAAATAAACGTAAATGCTTCTTCATCTTTTTAATAAACGTACCTGGCTTCAGTGGCGTACGGAGAAGGGGGTCAGAGAGGATTAACCCCCCCCCCCCAAGAACCTTTGTATATCAAATTAAGAGCGTAGGTAAAACTCCGCTGGACGAGAGCACCAATTTTATGAAAAAGTTGTTATAAAACAACAATAAGTGTGTAATGCTTAACAAGTTGGTAAAAATCAATTTAAAGTGCTATTGCCATAGTTAACTTCCCCCAACCACATAAAAACATCCTGCCTAAGTCACTGCCTGGCTTTTTTGACAGGATGTACGTTCAACGTAAAGAACATGAGATCTCGGAAATTTTTAAGATAAAAGGATAGTTAAATTAGCAACGAAGTACGTTTTTATGTGCCTGCTAAGAATTTAAATTGAAGTGTCCATATTGTGATCAGTAATCGTAATTTTCTTTATAACTTTGTTATTATTAACATTAGAAATCTAAAGTTTGGGATTCCAAGGTGAGATTATAGTTATTTACCTAACAAGACCGGAGAGTGGTAGTTTACTGGACGAGTAGACAGTTTTTGGACGAGCCGTAGGCGAGTCCTGTAAGCATACGAGCCCAGTAAAGACACTTTGCGGGTATGTGACGTACAATATTTTTTCTGCGTCCGCCACAGACACTAAAATTACTTTAGTCCCCATCCATAATTAAACAACAAACTACAGGTAAAAACTAGCTTAGTGGTATAATGACGCTTGTTTGACAGCGCAAATCAACAAAACAACTGTACAGGGTGGACCAAATTCGAATGTTTTACGGGGTATCTCGGTTACCGTAATAGATAGCGTAAATCGGATTTCGGTCTCGGGCTATTTTTTTGAGAGCCTATGCAATCAGATTTTGGCACTACAGACGAAAAATGCAATTTCATCGTTTTTAAAAATTCCTCTTTATTTATTAAATTAGATCAAAACGTTATAGAGGTTTTTTATACACATTTTTATGCTTAATTTAAAAACAAAAGTAATGTTTTCTTAGTCTCCTTGACTTTCGAGATATAGAGTAAACTTACATTTTTTTAAATGGAAACCCTAGTTGGCCATGACTTTATGTGAAAGAGTATTTTTTTAGCTTTTCAAAAATACATAGTTTTATATTTGTTGCAAAAAATAGCCAAGATATGGCCAATTTTGTAAAAATTCGATCATCAAAGTTAGCCATGATTTCGTAAACAAGTGATGTTTGCAATTATCAAACAACTAAACGTCATGTGCAAGTAAATTTTTTAACTTTTAAGCAAATCCGTGTATTCTTTTGTATTTTATAACTGTTTATTGTGTTATTGTGAACATGGCTAAATTTGAACTCTTTGAAAAGTTTAATATGTTAGAATATTACTTTGTAAGTAATAAAAATGTAGCGGTTACTGAAGAATTTTACTTGGGAATGACGTTAAGTTGTTTAATAATTGCAAACATCACTTGTTTATGAAATCATGGCAAACTTTGATGATCGAATTTTTACGAAATTGGCCATATCTTGGTTATTTTTTGCAAAAATTATACTTCTATAAAACTATATATTTTTGAAAAGCTAAAAAAATACTCTTTCACATAAAGTCATGGCCAACTAGGGTTTCCATTTAAAAAACTGTAAGTTTACTCCATATTTCGAAAGTCAAGGTAGCTACTTTTGTTTTTAAATTAAGCATAAAAATCTGTATAAGAAACCTTTACAACATTTTGTTCTAATTTAATAAATAAAGAAGTTGCAGCAAATTTTCAAAAATGATGAAATTTCATTTTTCGTCTGTAGTGGACTGTAGTGGAATCCGATAAAAAAAATCTGATTGCATAAGCGTTATTTTCTCAAAATAAATAGCCCAAGAGACCAAATCAGATTTCGCTATCTATTGCGGTAACTGAGATACCCCGTAAAACATTCGAATTTGGTCCACCCTGTATAGATAATTGCTTAGGATACATAAGCATTAAAAAATTGTGGTATCGACGTCCAACAACCCTACAAAAGCCCATTTCATAAAATATGAAGTTCGTTTTATATTTTTATGTTGTACCGCTTAAGTATTAAACTGTTATAAAATATTACAATTGCTATGAAATAACTAATCGCCTCATAATTTTTAATTTTCCATCTGCATGGAATTAAATTCAAAGAATAATTATCTTCTAAAAAAAACATACTATTAGTGATATTCATTAAATTCTCCGCCGTAATTACATTTCACGTCTCTTATTAAATGTAGATGAATAACCGTCCAGTTTAGTTTATTATTCACCAAATAACTATTTACCGTTTTTAATGATCATTTTTGATCTACATTCAAAATTAATGTCCCGCGTATTCCAGCTACTAATCTTAACATATGCCCGACTCATTAAGTGCAGTTTTATTTAATTTATAATTACATACCGTGCATAAACAGTACGTCACAAGACAAATAATTCGATAACTTTGTTGTTGAGATTTTAAAACAGATTAAGGAAACGTTCTTCATGATCGTTAATTACATAATTTAAAACTTGCAACTATTCAGTGTTTTGTTTTTGCGCACTTTGCTCTTTTAAACGAAACACCCTGCACATTTTTGATTCAAATTTAATGTCCTTTAAAAAATAGATAGGATATGTTTGTATTAAAAAAACAATCATTTTTGAACAATTCATGTTTTTAAGGAAATATTAATACTCTAGACTCTAGACTTTGAAATCTAGAGAAGTATTAATATTTACCGACAAAACAATGGCACGAATTCCTTTAGAGCTTTCATCGGAAATAGTGTAAGTGGGAGGGTCACGATACGATGTCGCTAAAATTTGATTAAGGCTGTGTTTATTGAATAAAGGACATCAAAACTAAATGTTTTCCAGAGTTATACGTGCCACTGGCCATTTCCTTCGGTAAAATAGGGGAAACACTGAAATATTGGTATAAAAAGGTCATTTTTGCTATCGCGTTGGCCATGAAACCGTCAGAAACAAAATCGAAATTCTTCTATTTACCAATGCGCGCATACTTTGCAAGTAAAATGGTGCAAAGTTTTTGTAAAAATCTTAAACGGTTCCTGAGAAAAACGTTAACAACGAAACCCCTGCATAAGCGCTACGATTTGAGAAGTTGTGGTATATCTGTATAACTAAATCTATGCGACTTGCACCATTTTACTTGCAAAGGATGAGGGGATTGGTAAACAGAAAAATTTAGATTTTATCTCTGACGGTTTCGTGGCCAACGCGATCGCAAAAATTACTTTTATTATTCAAATTTTCAGTTGTTCCCCTATTTTTCGGAAGAAACTGGCCAGTGGCACGTATAACTCTGCAAAACATTTAGTTTGGATGTTCTTGATGCAATTAACACAGCCTTAATCAAATTCTAACGACAACGTATCGTGACCTTCCCTGGTGAGTATTTAAGCTTTTAAATTAATTCACAGGATGTTGCAGGGTATCTCGGTTATTATCATAGATAGAAAAAAAACTAAGTACGTAGTCTCGATTTATTATTTCGAGACAAATTCATTGCTGTAAACGGATTTTTGATATCTTTTTCAATTTTCGAATATAGTCAAAAACCGATTTTTTTCAAAAATGTTAAATATCTCGTTTCAACGAAAAGATAGAAAAAAACTTTAAAGACATTTTTGGCATGATTTTTTGTGCTTAATAAGATAGCGATGTTCAATTGTTTTTTACTCATATCAATGCCAAAATATTACACCTAACTTTCTTATTTTAAATGCAACCATAAGCAAATTATACAGGGTTCTCGTTTTTCGCGGGCCACTATGGGGATCTCGTAAACGGTAGAGTTACGACTTCGGTTAAATTGGGGCAAAGTTGTATATTCAGGTGCTTAATAATTTGACGTAAACAGAACTCTTTTAGTTTTTGAGATATAGGGAAAAAAGTAAAAGTGGATTTTTATTTTTTGCCCGTAACTTTTTCATATGATGTCGAATTTCATTTTTGTAGACACATTTTCATGCCCACTTTTTGCAAAGAATCAAATTCCCCAATTATATTTTCCGTGCGACGTTTCGTTTTTTTAAAACCATCATCAGGTCATTTTTTTCTTATGGACGTTATATCTGATTTTAACGCCAATTTGTAGAGCATTTTATTCTGAATTCGACAATGTATAACAGTTGGCACTTTTCTGAAACAATTGTTGTTAAAAATGGCAAAAACAAGTATTTTATTTAAAACAAATCCTAATCCTAATGGTAAATAATTGTCTTTGTCCCTTTTTCCTTGGAAACAGGTAAGTAAACCGCATAAAAGTACTAATTAAAAATAGGTTCTAATAAATATGTTAGGAATGCACTAACATTGTTCACTTATTAACAAATATTTTTAGAATATTTTCTTCGGTTAAGTAATAAATTTCTCTAAAATGTGTATTTAATTCTTATTTGGCATACAATTATTTGATAAAAAAATAACGAGTTATGCCTTTTATCTGCGTTAATGACTTCTAATAAGCAAAAAGCGTAAACAGATTTCTAGACGTTTTTTGTAAACTATGACCACATATTATTTGATTACGAACATTTTGTTACAAATAATTGTATGTCAAATAAGGGATTAAATACACATTTTAGAGACATTAATTACTTAACCGAAGAAAATATTCTAAAAATATTTGCTAATAAGTGAACAATGTTAATGCATTCCTAAGATATTTATTAATACCGATTTTTTTAATTAAATCCCTTTAATAGTAATTTCATAAGGTTTACTCACCTTCTTCCAAGGAAAAAGGAAAAAAGACAATTATTTATCATGCCGATTAGAATTTGTTTTAAATAAAATATTTGTTTTTGCCATTTTTAACAACAATTGTTTCAAAAAAGTGCCAACTGTTATACATTGTCGAATTCAGAATAAAATGCTCTACAAATTGGCGTTAAAATCAGATATAGCGTTCATAAGAAAAAATTTACCTGATGATGGTTTAAAAAAAACTAAACGTCGCATGGAAAATATAATTGGGGAATTTGATTCCTTGCAAAAAGTGGCCATAAAAATGTGTCTACAAAAATGAAATTCGACATCAAATGAAAAAGTTACGGGCAAAAAACAAAAATCCACTTTTTTACTTTTTTCCCTATATCTCAAAAACTAAAAGAGCTAGATAAGTTCTGTTTCCTTCAAATTATTAAGCACCTGAATATACAACTTTGCCCTAATTTAACCGAAGTCGTAACTCTTACCGTTTACGAGATCCCCATAGTGGCCCGCGAAAAACGAGAACCCTGTATATTTTTGAAAAGCGCATAAAATAAGCTTTCGATTCATGTCAAAGCCAACTATGGTTGCCATTTAAAATAAGAAAGAGGTGTAATATATCGGTATTGATATAAGTAAAAAACAATTGAACATCGCTATCTTATTAAGGACGAAAAACCATTCTAAAAATGTCTGTAATGTTTTTCTGTATCTCTTCGTTTAAGGGAGATATTTAACATTTCTTTTTTAATACTCGAAATATAGCCAACACCATTTTTGGCTCTTTTCAAAAATGTTAAATATCTCGCTTAAACAAAAAGATACAAAAAAAAGTTTTAAAGCATTTTTTGGATGGTTTTTGGTCCTTAATAAGATGGCGATGTTAAATTTTTTTTTATTCATACGAATATTGATATATTACACCTAACTTTCTTATTTTAAATGGAAACCATAGTTGGCTTTGACAAGAATCGAAAGCTTATTTTTTGCGCTTTTCAAAAATACATACTTTGCTTATGGTTGCCATTTAAAATAAGAAAGCTAGGTGTAATATATCGGTATTGATATGAGTAAGAAACAATTGAACATCGCTATCTTATTAAGCACAAAAAATCATGCAAAAAATGTCTGTAATGTTTTGCTGTATCTTTTCGTTTAAGCGAGATATTATTTAACATTTTTGAAAAGTGCCATAAATCGGTTTTTGGCTATATTTCGAAAATTAAAAAAGATATCAAAAATCTGTTGACGGAAATGAATTTCTCTCGAAAAAATAAATCGAGACTACGTACTTTTTCTATCTCTGATAATAACCGAGATACCCTGTATGGGCATCAAAAATAGGCCACCCTGTACAGTCAAAAAACTCTAATCAAATAGTACATGGCCAACTTCATTTTTATAATCTGCTCTGCTGACAGAGAACAGAGGTATGGAATGAATCGACTTGGCTAGTAGGTACACGTTTTAGTTTACTATACAACTTACGCTGTGTGGTGAAAACCCGTAAAAAATCTGGACGTCTTGTAATCTGCTGGGGCTTTTAAGGGTGTGGTATTTTTGCCCATCCAAACATCTTTAAAATTATTTCGAGGAGTGTTGTTGTACAATGAACCGATGTTTGCCTCCATTGCACCGGAATACTTCTGCATGAAAGTATCAACACGCTCAGAAATCTTACTAACAAATTTTTTAATAGGGGGACGATTGTTGTATTTATCAACTTTTTCTCGTCGTTGACGGTTGTTAATTGAAACTACGGATGTTGTCGAGGTGGGAACACTGGTTGCATTTGGAGGATATTTCATAGTTCTTGCAGCTGCAGGAAGTTCATCTAAAATTAAGACAAATTAGAAAAGATTCAAGTGTTCGATGTACAGGATGTGTGTTTCAATGTAAGCAACATGGGGGATATCGAAAAGCATTAGAGATAGAAGGCTGGTTAAATGAGAAAAGAAGTGTGTCTTATATTATGCCTACTAAGAACTTAAACTGAATTAAATTATACCGGGTGTAAATGAAGTGTGGTACACCCCTTTTTTTTCTTTAGTTTTGATTTTAGATAAATGAAAATTTAGACTTATGGTATGTGTAAAAAACCGGGCTTTTTGAGCCTTTGCACACATTTGTTTCACTTCCGGTTTCGCCGGAAATGACCCCAACTTTGTTATTTTAAATGGAACACCCTGTATATTTTTACATTTTTGGAAAGAGGAAGTGATTTTGGATACAAATGCACTATTTTCGTTAATTTTTATAACCTCAAAATTCATTTAAAACAAAATTTAGTTTTCTGTTAAGAGTGCCGTGACCTGCACAAATTGATTTTTATTATTGTCCAAAAAACGTTTTTGTAAATTTTAAACGATATTTAGGTTAGTTTAATCGGCTTTGAAGGTTGCGGAATCGGTTTTTTGACAAAAAGTCAATTTTTTTAAATGCCGGTACTAGCGGTTATTTAAATCGAGCATCTTCTAACGAATCCATCAATACCAATAACTTGTATTTTTATTAAGAATCTGCTTCAAAACATTCAAATTATTGTGAAAATTTATTAAGAGATCCTGTTAATCGCAGTACACTGTGCATAACTAAAACAAAACAAATGTTCGTTGTTTTATGTTTAACTACTATAGTCATTTAATTAAAAAGTCTAAAAATTTTGGTAATCATTTTTATATAATTAGATTACTGCGATTAAAAGGATCTCTTAATAAATTTTCATATGTTATACTCATTTATTTATGTTTTAACAATTGACAGCAATTTACTCTGACATTTGTTACTACAGAAATTATTGTTTCTATTGTCAAAGTCGGGGCCTACTCCGAGAAAACTGGGAAATTCCTACACAACGCTTATAAGAATAAGTAAAATGTAAATATCTCAGAAAATATTCATTTTAGGTATAGGTAAGTATTAAGAAAAGTTAAAGAAAAACAAAAATGCAACAAAATGACGTAATAATATACAGGGTGTTCCATTTGAAAAAATTAAGTTATTGATGTTTGAAAATTGGGAAGTTGGCACATCTATAAGAAACACCCTGTATAATATAAATTAATTTTGATGTATTTAGACTATGACTACACCTTTTGACTTTGTATGTACAAAATATCATTTGCCAATTATTATTCATAACGTTGTGCTCTTGACAAGTATTGTACCCTGTTTTTCTGGAAATTCAAAGATTTTTTGAGATAAATTGGCAACGTCGCAAAAAAAAAAAACACTGTCATATGGAGATTTTCTTGCTGAATTCGATTATGCAAAAATATACTGGGTGTTCAATTTTTTTAAAAATACCTTTAGTGACGCCCCACTTCAATGAAACACCCTGTATACTTGAAACTAATTTTTAAACATGCACGTCTAGAAATACTATAAGCTTCATTTAAAACTTTTTTTTAATAAGTTGACAATAAGAGCAATAATGGACTATCGCACTATTGGCGCACCCTGTATGTATAATAGTTCGTTTACATTAACTTTCGTTCTATAATATAGTTTTAATTTCGTAAAAAAAATAGCATTTACGACTCGAGATGAAATCAGTTTTTTCGTTCGTGAGTTTTGCAAATCTCACCTCACGAAAAAACTGGACTTTCATCTCTTGTTGTAAATATACTATTTTCTACTGTAAATGTAACTTTTGTATTGGATATTTTCTTTTGCATTTTTTTTTACTGTGCATGTGCATTCTTCTTTTTTAACCTAGTATTTGGATATTTTTTACTATCTCAATAAATCCTAGCCATTTGTCAAATAGGCGAACGATTTAAATCAGTTCTTAAATTTAAGTAAATTATAAAATATTAAATTTTTTGTTTAAAATAACTTGCTTGCCTATTCTATTGGAAAAATATGTAAATAAATTTTATGAAAAAATGTTGGATGTTCTAAAAAAGAAAGAATTTGCAAACGAAGTTTTTTTATATAAAATATGATAGAATAAAAATTCCCATTCAAACTCAACCATTATCTACAAAAATTTATCCAAAAAAAATATTTATTATAAAATTTTTCCCAACGTTTACATTGAACCTAGAGTTTATTTTATCGCTTCTTTCTGGTCACTTCGGCCTGTGAAGAACGCTCGTCTTGTAAATTAAAATTATTTAAAACATACATTAGATATACAATATCTCAAGAGAGACTTAATTCTTTAGCAATATTATCCATCGAAAACACAGAACTTGATATGACAGACTTTGAAGATTTAATTGAAAAATGGGCTGTTCAATGCCCAACTCTAAAACTGATCAAAGTCTCACAGAATGAAAACATATTTCAATTATTGTGTGTTTGTTGTGTTATTTTTGTTATTGTTGTTTATAAACTTATTATGTAGGTACTGCAGTAAATATCAACCCATAATATTGGATATAAAAATAACTGTGAATTCTTTTGTTTTTAATCTTAATTTATTACAATTTTATATGATTTACGTATATATTAATTTATTCAAATTTAATTAATTCAATGTAGAAATTTTCTAAATGAAATTTTCATAGGGGACCCCAAAAAATTTTTGCGCCCTGGTCCCGACATAGATGACCGGCCCTGACAAAAAGTATATGAAAAGGTTTTGTTCGTTGGTAAATTTTGATGACAACAGCGCAAAGGGGCTGAAAAGTTTTACTGAGGGCGGCACACATACCCTCGCGACGGTCCTGATTGCATTATTTATTATCTTAATCACTATGTATCATGGAATATTATTTCGTTTTCTTTCATTACAAATTATTATTATTATTATTATTAACGAATATTGAATAAAATTGAATTTATATAGAATTAAGGGGTCTAGGAACATTCTTCGCCAACAATTCTTCGCCCACAATTCTTCGCCCGCAATTCTTCGCCCACAATTCTTCGCCCGCAATTCTTCGCCGCCACAATTTTTCGCCGCATGCAAGCATATCACAAATTTAATTTGTAAATGAGATTGTTTTTATTTATAACGTAATTTTTACAGATTATTTTACATTAAGCATAAAGTTGTTTCTTGTATATTAATACTTCTTCTTTTAATATTATGTTTAAAAATTGCTCCATAAAAAGCGTATGTTGTGATTTTTAATCTTGTTTATATTATTACAGTATAAATAAAAATTAAATTAACCTCACCTAACCTAATCTAACCTAATGTAAAATAATCTGTATAAATTAGGTAGGTACGTTATAAATAAAAACAATCACATTTACAAACAAAATTTGTGATATGCTTGTATGCGGCGAAAAATTGTGGCGGCGAAGAATTGTGGGCGAAGAATGTTCCGGACACGAAAATTAAGATGAAACATTATCGTCGTAAATCTGAATCTCAGAAGAGAAAAAAAAAAGAAACATTATGTAGCTAAAGCCGAAGAACGCTAGAGACTTGGGTTATTATATTATATTAAACATTTTGCTTTACTTTTTTTTTGTATTTTTTTAGTACAGAATTTCATTGTCTATATCAAAATGCGAGTGTAAAATTTATACTTTTTTAGAGAAAAGGGGGTCCCGGATTTTCTGTGAACGGCCCTGCAGTGAGCAGCACGCGTTTTTATAAATGCTCGATCAAGATTTGTTTCCCATTAAAGAGATTGCCTCGGTCTATCACGCGTTTCTGTAATATAATTCTCTCTGAATGTAGATGAAACGTCCAGATCTTTCGTATCATAACGCTTAAGCAAGATAAACGACGTTTTCAAGCTTTAGAGATTCAATCACGTTAAAATGATCGCTTAAAGAATTGGTTTACCATATGCCAGCTGATCAAACTATAAATCTTGCTGTCCGCTATATAACTGTAACGATAATTGTTACATGGCATATTGCAAGTAATTCAGCGCATTCTGCAGTTACTTTCTACGCGCATTTTTCAATACACCGGGGTTAAAAAATTGTACTTAAATGCAATTTTCTGCTGTACCTATTATTATTTAATTCTGAAATGCGATTTTGTGTTACATTTTATTACCGGATACAAAAATTATAGATAATTTCATTCATTGTTTATTCCACAAAAAATGTTAATAAATTTCCGTAACACTAAGTGCATCATTATTTTTTTGCTACAAACTAGGAAACACTGCAAGGTTTTGTAAGTTTTAATGCATTTAAATTGTTTGTCTTTTATAAATATTGACACGAACAACATGAGAGCAATTTTATTGTTGTTGTCTGCAATTGTTTCTACAAGTTTTCTACTTCATATTGACGCACTTAATATAGTAGTAAGTTCCTTTTTTTATTTTTGATCTATTGGGCAAAAACAGCATAGCAGGTAAAAACGAAAATTTAGAGAAACAGATATACAGGTTGTTTGAAATTTGAATTTAAATGTGGGGACCTCTCTTATAATAATAGCTAGAGTCAGCGATTCTTAACCAAGGGGCCGGGAAAAATTTATAAAACGTGTTTACTTTTTAAAATATTGAAATCTTAAAAAAAATGTTTTGCTCCTTACTTTACTCAAATCATCGAAGAAATATCTTCTTAAACAAATCGTAATATTTTTGTTACTACAAACTAGGGGCAGCGAAAATATTTTAGGATATTTAGGGGGCCGCGACCACTAAAAGGTTAAGAACCACTGAGCTAGAGTGTAGGTAGGTTTAAATTTGGCAAAGTTTCTAAATTCGGTGCTCATTCATAATCCGAAGAGAAATTAGAAATTGGTGTAGCAGTGTTGCGCTAATCCTAATTCTAATCGGATTGTGTATGGGTCGGGGATGGAAAACGTAACGTAACGATACCCGATAACCTTATAATAACGATTCAATTATAATTTCTTATACAAAAACGTAACGATATTTTGATAACGTTATAATAACCAATATTATAATAACCAATAACGTTTGAAATAGTTATTTATGTATCAAGGCCAAAAAGTGTAACCAAAAAGTGTAACCTGACCGAAAAAGTACGTTTTGGCCGAGGTGCATATTACATTTTTTGTGCGATCGAATTAAAAACAATTTAAATTTTTAGTAATTTTCAAAATTATAGGTTAGAAACTACGTGACATTCTGTCACTGACAGCTGACGGCGTATGTACTGCATTACCGGCCCTCTCCTTAGCAACGGCCGTAAAAGTTACTTTTTCGGCCGTTGCTAAGGGTAACGGCCTGAAAAGTAACTTTTACGGCCGTTGCTAAGGATAGGGCCGGTAATGCAGTACTTTATGGTTGCTAACGAGTCCGTCAAACAGCTGTTTCTAGTACGAGCGCACAAAAAGTTATTTTGTATCGTTATTCTCTATAAATTAAGTTTCAATACAGGTTCTTTTATTTTCAGAAGAAGATATATTTTGTTTGTATTTTAAAAATTAAAATTAAAATAAAATATCTTAACGTAATTTTGTACCATTTTAAAAATTTACATTTTACAGACCCCAAAAATAATTTCAGAGCTAAAAACAAAAAAAGATTTCATTAAAAAAAAAAGGTCAATTTCAACAAGGAAAAGTATGAAATACCGCTTTTATCTTCTAAAATATTGATTTAACAACAAAATATTTTTTATAAAAGATGCATCGCTATCTTTTCTGCGCTTTATGGTATACTCGATTTTGTTTTGTTTTTTACGGTTTATTTGCTATGGCAACTAACCTAGTTATTTTAAATAGAACACCCTGTACATTATTACGTTTTTGGATCCCTCTTTAAATGTACGTTATAAAATGTGGAAGGTCATATAGGCCTAAAATTTACCGTTTTCGAGTAATTAATTTTTTTCTCGAAAATTTTTCAATTTTTCAAAAATATCAAGTATTTAAGAAATGTGTGGTGACAACCGATATTCGTTTGGAAGTTATAATTCCGATAACTTGATACACGATTTGTATTATTTAAAATTTGGAAATTTTATACAGAGCGTTTATTACTTCTGATCGAATACGTTGAATTTAGAATATACATATACGTAATTTTTTTAAACGTTAAATTTTAATTATTTTTGCGTACTCTGATACAGAATTTCACGTCTATTAAAATAGTGTGGTATATTTTCCACGTAAAATGATTATTTGCCAAACTATCGCAATTTTAATGTCAATGGGCGTTTACACTAATTTTTAATTTCTTCAGAATTTGATAGATTTGGTGTTCAGAATATCATATGTGAAGTTAAAATTGTTTAAATCAACTTCGTTTATTTATTATTAACGATTAAAGTTTTCCCGCGGCAAGTTGCGCCGTAAACGGCTTGAACGATGCGCACGAGAAATGACGTCACAATCCGTACGTACTCCTCGATGAGGCAAATCACACGTGTGTGCTTGTTGTAAATATAACGCAACCATGTCGTCGTACAGAAGAAAGTGGTGTTTTGTGCCTGAATGTAAGACCACTTCTACAAAAAAAAACAGAAAAATTGTTTTTTGCTGTTCCGGATAATTCCACCAAAAGAAAAAAATGGTTTGATGCAGCAAGACGTTGTATTTCCGACGTAAGCGAAAAAACTAAATTATATTGTTGCGAAGACCATTTAAAATTTGAATAAACTAAAAAAATATTAAATAGTATTTATGCAAAAAAATACACTAAAGTGAAAAACATTATCATTAAGCATTATCATTAGCATTAAGCATTATCATTAGCATTAAGCATTAATCATATGGCAATAATATGTAATATGAAGTAGCCTATTACTTTCCAACAAAAAAATCTGCAGTTTTAAACAATACCTATTTGAAGTATGCTATTTGGTGCATGTTTATGTTTGATTAAAAATGCTGATTAGTCTTAAAGCACTGTTGCTTCGTTTATGAAATTTGTATTTTATTT
Source organism: Elmis aenea (assembly GCA_947652605.1). NCBI lineage: Eukaryota > Metazoa > Arthropoda > Insecta > Coleoptera > Elmidae > Elmis > Elmis aenea. The sequence goes on from OX393582.1 coordinate 27,841,423, forward strand.
ATACTGAACTAACAGTGCTTGTTTTACAAAAAGCCATATACCTTTTTTTATATGATCTAAGCATAAAACTGATAACATTCAAAACTTATAAGTGTAAATTAATATAGTAGAATCATTGAATTGAACATTATCTACTATTAAATAAACGAAAAGTTGCTGGTTTTCAAACAGGTTTATTCGTTGCAAATTCTTTTTTTAAAAAAGATCCGAAAAATTATATATATAATTTTTAGCCCTGAGGATGCCGATACAATAACATCGGCGAAACATGTCGGATCTTTTTTAAAAAAAGAATTTGCAACGAATAAACCTGTTTGAAAACCAGCAACTTTTCGTTTATTTAACCTATAATCAAACAACAGGAGAAACCAACTTTATCAATTATCTACTATTATATATAGCCCATATTTTATTTACCTCGAATTTCAGATTAATTTTGTAAGTTTTTTAGATATAGCTATGACTAAAAGAGTAGTAGATACATTTTTTTAATGTTTACAATCACCTATTATTAAACAATAAACTGAAACATACTTTTTGTTTATATTTTCACCTGTTAAATGACCTTAGTAATATCGAATTATTTCTACAAAATAATTAATTTACTTACACAGTTGCTTTGTTTTATAATGAAATATACATACACTAAACTAACAACTAGTTAAAACCTCTCGCAATACTGTATACGTAAAGAATATTTGAACACAAATATGCCTGGTCCAGGAATGTCATATTTGTTTATGTTAAAAACACTTAAGATATGTTGTGAAACCACCCTGAGGGGTCTCGGGGTTGGCTTGAGATCATTCTTTTGCTAATACTGTTAAAAGGCAGTACTGTTTGTATTTTATTCATTATAATAAATTGTAATTGTTGTTCGATTACGTTTATTATTTACAATCGACGGCCGAAGTACGCCCTCGCGGCGTCTTCGTCGCGCGCTTCGCGCCTAACATAATAATAATAATAATCTTTATTTGTTCTGAATATCCCAAAAAAGGTATAAAACTTGTCACAATAATAATTTACGTACATTGCAATAATATACATAGTTAATAAAAGAAAAAACATATTATATTAAAATATATAACAACTTGTCATTATGCGATGCATAGGAACTAGTCCGCTGCACATGGACTGTGCGGGGAGTGACGTCACGGCCAATCACAGCGCGTTTCAGAATTTGAAATATAAAGGGCATTTTAAAAATTTATTTCTCGGAACTGGACGATTTTTTTTTAATTTTTGGTGGTTGAGAATAAACTTTATAGATCAGATTATCATTTAAAAAATATTTTATCATGTTTTATTTTTTTGTGTAAACGCCCATTGTTGGATCAAACACAAAACTTCATGGTAGGCCATGGGGACAAACTGGAAAAAAAAATTAACAATTAAAACGCAAAAAAATTACAAAGTTAATGAAATTTTCTGTAAGAATATTCAAATAAAATAAAAATGATTGGATTTAAAAAAATGACTTAATAATACACAAAATTCAACGAATTCGATCAAAAGTAACAAACAACTTATCGAAAGCATAACTTCCAAACGAATTTTGGTTGTCACCACACATTTCTTAAATATTGAAAATTTTTGGGAGTAGGTACTACATCGCTTAAAATTTTCAAAAAGAAGTGAATTACTCGAAAACGATTAAAGGCTCCCCCAGACAGAGGCGGTGCGGTACGATTCGGGACGATATCTTAATAAGATTGTGGCATATGGAAGCGCCCACACCAATGATGAGCGCGATATACCTGTTTAGCAATGACAAAAGGGTTTAATTTGTATGTTTAATTAATAAGTTTGATTCTTTTTGGGTAATCTTGTAAGGGTAATCCCCATACCGATTGTATCGTACCGAGCGGTATAACGCGTCTGTCTGGGGGAAGAAGAATCTAAAAATATAATAATATACAGGGCGTTCTATTTAAAATAAGTAGGTTGCAGGTTGGTTGTCATAGTAAATAAACCGTAAAAAACAAAACAAAATCGAGTAGGTATAGCATAAAGCGCAAAAAAGATAGCCATGCACCATGCATATTTAATAAAAAACATTGTTAAATCAATATTTTAGAAAATAAAAGCGGCATTTCACCTTTTTTTATGTAAAAATTGACCTTTTTTATAATCTTTGAATGTCTATAACTCGATAACCATCGAGTTTTGGACTATGGTTTACATAACATTTTTTGCTTCAATTGGCTCAAGGAACATGCTCCTTAAGTTTGGCCGTTTGGTTATGCAACACCCTGTATAACATAATTCATTTTAATGGTATTTATAACATTATGCAACGAATGCGAATAATTTTAAATAATAAATAACGTTATACAATAACGTGACGATTTAAAACGTTATATTATCCCTGAGTACAGGAACCTGAAATGGTACCACCTCCGCGGTATTAATAAAACAAAAAATACTTTGGTTAAAACTTTGTCCAACTTGCAATTTTTACTTACGCTGTTATGCACCGTGTGTATAAGCCTTCCAAAAAAAAAACACTCACCAAAGTTAGCAACACCTGTACCACAACTCTTGTGCGTCTTTTGAATGTGACATAAACGATGCTGTACACATTTGTGTTAATTGTAAAAAAATATTTTCCATAGGAAAAAAAGTCATGATATTACTAAAAAAGAAAGCACCTATGGAACAAAACGGGAAAAAATTCATCAATTTCTATTAACTTGTATATTTCTGAATTATTATTACTAAATTGTTACCCAAACATTGTTTTCAGTTCTTTGTTTGATCATAGAGGGATTGATATAACAAAAACGAAAATGTTGCTTTATTTGATTTTTTAAACCCTAATAGAGTTTATAACAATGCAATCTGCTGGTCTTTAAGACCAATGGGCAGTTTATTTCTAGCCTAAATTAGAATTATGAAATAAAAAAAGGTTTAATACCCCATTTTGTCCACGTTACCCTATTTTTTGTTCATTTCCAAGGATATAATATAATAATTGTGTTAAAATTGTTTTTTACAGTATCTCCTTTAACAACATAAATAATATGATTAAGTAATTTATTTTCGGGGGTAATTACACGAGAGCTTTGTTTTTATCCGGCTAAACTTGCGTTGCTACGAAAGTTTGGTTGCTAGGAAAGTCGACGAGACAAAACTGTCTGATAAAACAACGAGTCCGTAGGACGAGTTGTTTTATCTTTGACAGTGTTGTCGAGTCATGAGTTGCATGGTGCCTGTCCACGTGAGAGTAAACTACTCTCGATAGCAGCGTCGCCAAGGATACAGCCAATCGCGAGTTACTCTCAGGGGCTGTATCCTTGGCGTCGCTGCTATCGAGAGTAGTTTAGCGCCCCTGCACACGAGCGTCAAGTTGACGCGCGATATCCCGCGATAAATGTTCGCGCGTCTTGGCTTTACATTAAACTATATTGGCGACTGCACACGAGCGGTAAATAGACGCGCGATAATTTATAGACGCGCGAGATCTGCCACATCGCGCGTCAAAGGATAGGCTGGTGCATGTCAAACTGAACTATGAGCCGCGGCGAGCGAGAAATTGACGCCGTCGTGTGCAGGGTCCAGCGATAACACCCGCGCGTCACGAAATGTATCGCGCGTCAACTTGACGCTCGTGTGCAGGGGCGCTTACTCTCACGTGGACAGGTACCATAATAGCAACTAAACTTGAGTTTAGTAGAAGCAAGTTTATCCAGGATAAAAACAAAGCTCGAGTGTAATTCGATACGATAACTGCACGAATAAATTATAACCTTCAAATAATAACTAACAAAACGTCAAAATCTTTTAGTCATAAGTCGGTTGCATGGTAACAAAAGTTACATGCAAAAATGCAAGTGGATATTTAGTTAGGTACCTTTTTAGCCGCTGTCATAACGACAAAACGTGACGTCATTATGGAGAATTTAACATATGAGTGCAGTTATCGATATCAGAAACATAGGTCCAACCCCAACTATGTGAAAATCAAACATAACGCAATAGGAAATAAGAAAGTTAATGTCGTAAAAACACTTAAAAAAAACATGAAACCAAAAATACAAAATATAAAATTTCCGTCAAGAAGTTTTCACGGAATTTAAAAACTTTAATAACTATAAAATGTACAGACCAAGCCACTTTTCAGGCTTTTTTTTGCCAAATAACCGAAATCCTGATGATTGTCTTAAAATGTTAATCAGCCTCAATTTTTTTTTTTTTTTTAGCAAAGGAACCTTAAACTCCGCAAGCTTTCACAATGCCGTGGCCAAAATCAACTTCCATTTGTACTTGATGATCTTAAAATTATTCGTACTCCACGTGGATATGATAAATTTTATAACGCCAAAATTCATATAAAAGAAGAAATCAGCAAAAATTTTGCAGTGAGTACAATTTCAAAAGGGTCTACTAAGTCAGGGGTCTGCAAACTACGGCCCGCGGGCCAATTCGACCCGCCAAGGCATTTTATCCGGCTCGCCAACGCCCGCGATCAAATATTAAACAGAAATTGAAAAACTAACTTTCATTCACGTGTTCCAATTCGGATAAATTTAATCTATGTTGTAAGCTTCCGCGGCCAAAGTCCAATGTGTTTGCAATTAATAAATAACTAAACGTAATTTCCAAGTTAATTCTGCAACAGCCACTACGTTTTAACACTTACAATACAATGAAAACTTTTATCATATTAAACTATTTGAAGTGATCAAATTTAGCCAATACCACAATAAACAGTTAAAAAATTCAAAAGAACACACGGATTTGCTTAAAACTTTAAAAATCTACTCCAAAGTGACGTTTAGTTGTTTATTAATTACAAACATCACTTGTTTATGAAATCGTGGCAAACTTTGATGATCAAATTTTCATGTCTCGCATATTTTTTGCAACAAATATATAAAACTACACATATATTTTTGAAAAGCTAAAAAAAAATCTCTTTCATGTAAAGCATGGCCAACTGAGGTTTCTATTTAAAGAAATATAAGTCATATTTCAAAAAAAAAGGTTGCTTAAAATTTTTTTTCTTTAAATTAAGCATAAAAATCTGTATAGAAAACCTTCGGTAACATTTTGTTTTATTTTTATAAATAACGAAGTTATAGTAAATTTTCAAAAATGATGACATTTGATTTTTTTGTCGGTAGTGCCAAAATAGAAGGCGATATAAAAAAAACTGATTACACAGGCGGAATAGTGGTGTTTCTTTTATATTAGAATTTTAAATTTAACGGCGCTCACACGAAAGTCTCATGTGACGTCACAGCCAATGTGGCCCGCGGTCCAAAAAGTTTGTCGACCCCTGATCTAAGCCAGTAGGTGGCATACGACAATATTCTGTCGCATGCAAAAGCATTTTCCAAAATTGTTTGTGTCATTGGCGGTAAAATATAAAATTTACCGGAACAAAACTGTAAAAATATAAATCAAATCGAAAACAAATTAACTTTTAACGTTGTTGACAGCACTTAAGAAATTTTTAAGGTTTAAGATTATTAATATACCGGGTGTAAATGAAGTGTGGTACACCCCCTTTTTTTTTCTTTAGTTTTGTGCAAAAACCTTGGTTTTTTGAGCACATTCGCACAATAATTGTTTCACTCCCGGTTTCGCCGGAAATGACCCCAACTTTGTTATTTTACATTTTTGGAAAGAGGAAGCGATTTTGGTGCAATATTTTGGTTAATTTTTATAACCTCAAATATTTTTTGAAACAAAATTTAATTTTTTATTAAGTGTGCCATGACCTGCACAAATTGAATTTTATTATGTCAACAATTGTTCACAAAACGTTTTTGTAAATTTTAATGGACATTTAGGTTACTTTAATCGGCTTTGAAGGTTGCGGAATCGGTTTTTTACAAAAAGTCAATTTTTTAAATGGAACTATGGTAGTACAAGCGGTTATTTAAATGGAGCATCTTCTAACGAATCCATCGATACCAATAACTTGTTTTTTTATTAAGAGTCTGCTTCAAACTCTTCAAATTATTGTAAAGATTTATTAAGAGATCCTCTTAATCGCAGTACACTATGCATAAATGCAACAAAACAAATCATTCAAAACAAAAACAAAGGTGCAATGAAAGATCACTGTGGAAACAAACAAATGCTTGTTTACGTGTTTGTATGTCATTGCGGTGGTGGAAAAATTATTACAGCCATTAAATTTAAATTTATTATTAATTTAAATTTATTTAAAATTAATCATTAAAAATATTGGTGCTGCAAAATGTAACGTTACTTGTACACTCGTACAGAACAAGTGGATTTGCTATTTATTTTTGGTGTATACGCTAAGGCAGCGTGCGTTTTGTATACTGACGTGAACGGTACCCTGGTCGTCATCATCCTGCTGTAAATTATTTTAACAGTATTGAACAGAAATTTGGCAATGTATCCGCCAATAATAATGAAAGAGATCATTTTATTATATATAAAGAAACAGAAACGAATATTATGCACAGTGTACTGCGATTACCAAGTTATCTTAATAAATCTCTGCAATAATTTGAAGTTTTTGAAGCAGACTCTTGATAAAAATACAAGTTATTGGTATCGATGGATTCGTTTGAAAATGCTCTATTTAAATAACCGCTTGAACCACCATAGTTCCATTTAAAAACATTGACTTTTTCTTAAAAAACCGATTCCGCAACCTTCAAAACCCATTAAAGTAACCTAAATGTCAATTAAAATTTACAAAAACGTTTTTTGGACAATTGTTGACATAATAAAAATCAATTTGTGCAGGTCACGGCACACTCAATTAAAAATTAAATTTTGGTTCAAAATTTTTTTGAGGTTTAAAAATTAACCGAAATAGTGCAGTTGTATCCAACATCGCTTCCTCTCTGCAAAAATGTAAAAATATACAGGGTGTTTCGTTTAAAATAGTAGTAGTAGTAGTAGTAGTCTTTATTTGTTCTGAAAAATCCAAAAAGGCGTAGAACATGTCACAGTAATGATATAAAAAATACACATATATACGAATATATACAACACAATTATAATTACTTAAAGGAGTTTTTAAAGTAATCGTCATTAAGGTATTCACTAACTCCATAGTAAGCTTTAGAAATTAGGACATTTCTTAATCTTTTCTTCAAGTCAGGAGTGCGTAGATTTTTTATACTCTCAGGTGATGTATTAAATTTGTTATATATTGCAATAATTATAGAGGCAACATTTTTTTGAAGATAAGTATATTTGAAGCAATCGGGCTTAAGATTTTTTTTATGTCGTGTATTGGCTGCATGGTTTCTTATATTCACTTCAAACAGATCAAAATTATTTCTTACGAAAAGGATGGCTTCGAGAATGAATAGGCCGTAAAAAGTTAATATTTCTTTGTCACGAAAAGTGTCTTTACAATGATCTCGGTAGTTTAGACCAAAAATAGTTCTTATACATCGCTTTTGTATAATAAAGAGGCGTGCAGAGTCACTAGCGTTACCCCAAAAAATTATAGCATAACGTAACCTAGATTCAACATACGCATGATATGCAGTTTTGGCCGCGTTTGTACTGACTAATTTTTTTAGGTTTTTTAGTGCGAAAGGATACCGTGACAGGCTTTGTGACAGGCGTTCGATGTGGTATGACCAGTCCAGTCTAGAGTCAATACCTAAACCAAGAAATGATATTTTATTAACAACATTTATAGTTGTGGAATTGTTTTTAAGTTTTAGGTCGGAGGTTAATTTACTTTGTGAAAACTTTATTACTTGAGTTTTATTGACATTTAAGGTTAGATTGTTTAATGTGAACCAAAGTTGGAGTTGGCCTAAGCAGTCAAAGAGTTTTTGTTCAGAATTTTTTGAATCCGAGTCACTAATAATAGCAGATGTGTCATCGGCAAATTGTATAAGGGAAGTTTTGGCAAAAACTGGAAGATCATTTGTGTACAGTATGTATAACAGGGGGCCTAAGATTGATCCTTGCGGGACTCCTTTTTTGATTGTCTTTTTGTTAGATTTTAGAATTTTACCTGACGAGTCTTTTCCGGCAACATATTGGTTTCTTTCCGAAAGATAAGATTTTATAAGGTTATGGGCGGTCCCTCGTATACCATAGTGTTCTAATTTTGTTAGCAGTATCTCGTGGTCAACACTATCGAAAGCTTTTGAGAGATCAACACACATGACCATGGTGTGTTTGTCTTTATTGAGGGATTGAAGTACATTTCGGATTGCCATATAAATAGCGCGGGTAGTTGTTTTGCCTTTTCTGAATCCATTTTGAGAGTTGTTTATTAAGCCAAAGTGTTCTACGTAATTTTCAATTCGGTTGTAGATTATTTTTTCAAATATCTTACTAATGTTTGTGAGGATGGCTATGGGTCTATAGTTTCCTATGTCACTTAAATCCCCTTTTTTGTGAATTGGTTTGATTTTTGCACATTTAAGTTTGTTAGGAAATATGCCATTTTTTAATGAGAGATTTATAATGTGACTTAGAGGTCCAGATATTAAGTCGGCAGTATATTTTAAGAGGTTTGTTGGGATTTCATCTTCTCCTGTTGATTTTGTGTTTTTAAGTGACAATAACAAAGTTGTGATCATTTCCGACGAAACCGAAAGTGAAACAAATGTGTGCATGTGCTCAAAAAGTCCGGTTTTTTGCACATATCATATGTCTAAAATTTCATATATCTAAAATCAAAACTAAAGAAAAAAAAGGGGTGTACCACACTTCATTTACACCCGGCAGTGCCGTAACGAGGGCGTGGCGAGAGAGGCGCCCGCCACGGGCGCAACTAGGTAAGGGGCGCAAAACGTAAAAAATAAAAATAAATAAATAGATATAAAAGTTCCTTATTTTATATTGTATTTTTAAAAATATGCCTGGTGAGAAAGGTACTGATGATTCGTTTGCCATGAATGAAACTACATTACTAAAAACAAAAATGCGTGAAGTTTTATATCTAATACTTATACAACTCAAGAGGTCGCAAACGATTTCAGTTTTTTAAATGGACACGCTTTAAAAATTATGCCCCTAGGTGCTAGATGATCTTAAACGATGCGCATCTGACCTGGCATTGAAATATAATAGATTGCATAAAAGCTAAACCCGTGATTAACCCTGGTCCTAGGCGTTAACCTAGAGTTAATCCCTAGTTTTGGGCGTCAACCCAGGGTTACTCCCGGATTTAGCATTTATGTAATCAGACCTTAGATGCTCCAGAATTTGTATGTGAAATTTAAAATATCAAGCCACGGAAGTTTTTGAAAATTTAGGCGTTTGGACCCTTTTCAAACCTTGCAAAAAAAAACGAACTTTCATTACAAAACACGTATCCAAATCTAGACAATTACAATACCAGTAACAACAGCTTCCTGCGAACGTTCGTTTAGCAAATTGAAAATTTATTATCCTACCTTCGTTCTACTATTGGACAAGATCGATTAACAGACACATCTGTAATATCAATTGAAAAAGATATTGCAAAAATATTAAATAATGCCGATATAGTAGAGGTGTTTGTAAATAAAAAAGCTAGAAAAATTACATCATAAAATATGTTGAACTTATTTATGTTTTTATTCTCTTATTTTATATTATACCTATATCGTGTATTACTTTAATTTATTTGTCATTGAATATGAATAAAAATGTACAGGCAACTCATTTTGATGGGGTTAATACTAAATATTTAACATATTGCATATAGTAACATTTAACTTGTTACATTGAAATTTTTTTCAAATTTTTTATCAATTTTGGGTTAAGGGGGGAGGGGGCGCAAGTTAGATACTTGCCACAGGCGCTTCATACCCTCGTTACGGCACTGACGCTCGAAGTGAAAAACTTCGCCGACCCCTAACCTAATCTAAACAAGTTTAAAATTAGTTTTTACAATAAACTTAACCAAAACATTTACTGCATTATTCGATCTTGATCGTAAAATAAATATCGTCAATTGTTACTTAAATATTTTGTGCTTAGATTGACGATAATAATATTCGCAAAACAATAAGTCACAGACCTCGAAAATAAAAAATATTTTCTTGTACATTCCAAACAAGGAACGCACAGCACAGCACAGCTGCATAAATTAATGATTTGCTGTCAGCAAATACGTATGATTTATGATAAATAACAAATACTACATCTTTAGAGCTGTAATTAATGTGGAATGCAATTTTTACTCGTATAGCTTAGTATTAAAATTAGCGATCATGCCTTGACGTATACGTCAACGCAAAGTGAATTAATTATGGATTTTATTTACTTTTAATATACCTATAGGTGAATAATCCATAAAATATGAAATGTCTTAGGTAGCCATAAAAAACTATTCACGGCCATGCGATGAAATCTACTTGATAACGTCTTTAAAAAAAAACTGTTTTGAATTAAATCCGATGATATGCAATTACAAAGTTGATTAAACTGGTTCATAAATACTAATTCTTTAAATTTATTTTAACTTTGTTAAGATTGTACTAAACATATGGAAGTGTGATGCGTCGGGAAATGCAGATAGTTGTGAATATTATCTTAAAGACTACAACGCAACAAATATTTGTAAAATAATAAACGCTAAAGGGGAAGTATGGACCAATTTTATGGATCATCTAGATATGTCCAAAGAATGTCCAATTAAAGAGGTAAGAAAGAAATCATTCGCAAATTAAACCAATAATGTTATAGCGCTTTTAACTGAAAGTGGACCGCAAGATGTGCAAAGAGAGAGAATGGCAATTGAAATTTAGACTTTTTTAAAAACGTTGAGTACCGGCAAATGAATTAACAGGTTATAATCACGTTGCTGAAACAGACGTATGTTTTTAGGTGGTGCAGTAAAAAACGCTTTGGACTAGTTTTGGTTTCTGCGTCACAGTCCACTTTAAGTTAAAACAGCTCTAGAAGTGAGTAAAACATCGTTGGACTAAATTTCGTCGCATTAAATGCCGTTAAAGGTCAACTCACACCGGCGCGGTGGCGGTGGCGATCAGCGCACTGTAATAAGTAACCTGGTTACGTAGTTAATGCCCGGTTTCTCCGACACATCTCAAGATCGAACTTATATAAGCCCGCCTTATATTTAAGACCGTCTCAAGATACCAATGCGTTGCACAGAAAACATATTCCGGAATCTGTTAGACATCTCAGCTAAGTTAGAACTCGGTTTGGCAACGTTGCAAGAAGTCGGCACATTTTAGCGGCAGATTAAAATGGCTAATTTTCATTGGCCATTTACATCACAGCTGTTAAAACGGCTCCCTGTGACATCTTGTTGTTGCTATCAGCTGTTAGTCACATATAAAGTTACAGTTCGGTGTTTATTATTTTATTTTGTGTTGAAATGGCGAAAAAAAAAAGAATAAATTATACCATGGAGGAAAAACAATTATTGGTTAGCTTGGTGGAAGAAAATAAAATAAATAGATTATGTATACAGGGTGTTTGAAATTCGAGTTTAAGCATGGGGTTCTCGCTTATTATATTAGCTAGAGTATAGGTTTAAATTTGGCAAAGTTGCTAAATTTGGTGCTCATTAATAATCCAAAGAGAAATTCGAAATATCTCAAACGGGGTCCGAGAAAATTAGGAAAAACTGGAAAATACGATTTTTGAAAATCGTCTATAACTCCTTTGGAGTATGAAATATTTGAAATGTGTAAAAACATTGCCGAAGCAACTTTTTAAGCCGAATCGGATGGTAGTCACAAATTTTTCTTAGATCGATTCGTTTTTATTTTATGACAACCAACTTTGTTTTTGCTTATGGGCGCAAGTTATGCTATTTACATTATCAAATAGCATTTATTTTTCTAAATCCATTGATGTATCACACATGGTATTTTACTTTTTCTTTTATTGTCAAATTTCAAAAAATACGTTTTAAACAATAACCATTATAAATCAGGTTGGCCGGTCATTGTACTTTATGCTGTTTCCATGACAACCGATCAACAATCTAAAAGTTTTAAAGGCCTGTTAGTCCTAAAAATGAACTTTAATAACGAAGAAAAACGCGATATGCTGCCCATCACAAAAAACAAAGTTGGTTGTCTAAAACAAAAACGAATCGACCTAGGAAAAATTTGTGACCATCATCCGATTCGGCTTAAAAAGTTGCTTGGGCAACTTTTTTACACATTTAAAATATTTCAAACTCCAAAGGAGTTATAAACAATTTTTAAAAATTGTATTTTCCAGTTTTTCCTAATTTTCTCGGATACTGTTTGAGATATTTCCAATTTCTCTTTGGATTATTAATGAGCACCAAATTTAGCAACTTTGCCAAGTTTAAACCTATACTCTAGCTATTATAATACGCGAGATCCCCATGCTTAAACTCGAATTTCAAACACCCTGTATACTCCAATTGAGGCTCAATTTGATCTAAGATCACAATAACTGTCTCTTTTGTGAGGCGAAAACGCATAAAAAAACGATCTTATTCGAAATCCGTAAATGGATTTGCGCGAACAAATCGCCTTCGAGGAATTACAGGGTCGTACAAGTCATCATCTGCATCATCTATCATATTTATAAAGTCAATGTCCATATTTAAACTTAAACCACAATTTAAACAAACACTTAACTACAAACAAAGCAAATACAAGATACTTTTAGGTTATGTACTCCAGCTCAAGTTCTAGTAAACAGCGACTCAAGATGTGAGCTCAGCTCAAGTCGAATATGTTCTTAAAATTGCTTGGTGCAACACTTTATACCGTTGGCGAACTTAAGATTCAGCTAGATCTTAAGATGTGTCGGAGAAACCGGGCATTAGTTACTTATTATAGTATAGTGATCTCTGATCGCCACCGCGCCGGTGTGAGTTGACTTTAAGCTAAGCGCAAATTGAGACGCGTATGACGCGTGTGAAGCGACACAGCACAGCACGCTCTTCTGTGCATTCGGTGCTTTAATATTTTTGTCCATTAAAGAAATGAAATTTAAATAAATATGTTTTCTTTGCGAATCATTTATTTCTACACCTTGGGCTGCCTCGAGAGTTCACTACTAACTGCGTCGCAATATGCGAATCAGTGAATCAACACGATACGCGTAAGATGTGGTCACATCATGGCGCTGGTGTCAGGTTGTTTCACACGTGTCATACTCGTCTCAATTTGCGCCTAGCCTAATAGTGTTGTCGCCTGAACGGCCATGCCGCGATGCCACAATGTCATGACGCTAATTCCGTGACAGTGGCGATGTAGTGACACTGCCATCAACTGCAACTTTTGATATTGAAAATGCGGTAGTTGACGTAAGGCTACCATACTTTTATATTTTCTCAACGCGTATTTGTCATCGATTTTTAGTTTATCATTACGTTTATCATGTCTTTATTAGGTGTGCCAACCTTTTTAGAACATTACCAACAAAATCCGTGTTTTTTTTTACTTTAAAATAATTTTTGTGCGATCGTACTAGAAATAGCTGTTTGACGGACGCGTTAGCAACCATAAAGTACTGCATTACCGGCCCTATCCTTAACAACGCCCGTAAAAGTTACTTTTCAGGCCGTTACCCTTAGCAAAGTAACTTTTACGGCCGTTGCTAAGTAGAGGGCCGGTAATGCAGTACATACGCCGTCATCTGTCAGTGACAGAATGTCACGTAGTTTCTAACCTATAATTTTAAAAATTACTAAAAATTTAAATTGTTTTTTATTCGATCGCACAAAAAATGTAATATGCACCTCGGCCAAAACGTACTTTTTGGTCTAGATACATAAATAACTATTATTGTCCTACTGTAGGAGTCCTACAACATCTGCTGCATATTTTTCACACACTTAAGGTATTTAAGCCTCGTTTATACGGTGACACTGACGTGGTGACATTTAATGTCACGACAAAATGTCACGACGCTGCTTAACATTTGCTGTCACAGCACTAGGTGTTCACATGTAATATGATATATTTGAGTGTGGCGACGCTAAATACCTCGGTTGTAAGGAAAATGGCTGCACTTGTGTCTTGTGTATGTAGCGGATGTTGTAGAACTATATTCGGGAATAGATTTACCCCATAAACACGGATATTGTTAGCAATGTTTTAAAAACGTTACCGCATTAAAATTTGACAGCTGATGTCAGTGCCACGAAACGAAATCGCCAGTGTCACGGCACTAGCGTCATGGCGTCGTGGCATCGCGATATCAGGCTGTTCAGACGACGGCACTATACGAAATTCAATGCCGCGGCCTTTAGTGTCACGACGTTAGTGTCACCATGTAAACGAGGTTTTAGTGTGCCGTGACAGTAAATGTCAAGCAATGTCGCGACATTAACAGTCGCGAGTCAGTGTCACCATGTGAACGAGGCTTTATTTTAGCGCCATCACATGAAAAGCCAGTGTTCAAAATTAAATAAAAATGTAACATGTAGTTTTTAACGTTTCAAAATTATTAGTGTAAAACAGTCTACGTTTTAAAATATTCCATTTTAAAATTTCACTTTACAGTTTATTTGGCACCTTTTTATTAAATATTTCATTAGGAATTTCTTGAAATTTTCTATCATGTGATTTGTAATTTAAGTACCTTTGGCTAGATATTTGATTATTTTTATAAATGCAAACAATATGTCAATTTAGGTAGTCTGTAATCAAAATAATAAACAACAAAAAGTTAAAATAAAATATAACAAATCTTCGAAAAACTGTTATTAATAAAAGTCATGAAGATATGATGAACAAAAGGACAAATTAAATAAAAATTTATATAATTTGTTTCTTAAGTTATTCTATTTTTATTTTTTTAAATGCCACTATGTAGAACCAGAAGTTTGCTTCTTTTTTTTTTTGTAGCTCAGTTATTTTCTTTTGTAGCTGAATTATTTTCTTGTTTCAAAAAAAAATATAATTTTTTTAAACAATCAAAGTAGTGCACGAAAAAACAAAAACAACAAAAAATAGAAATTATAATTAAGAATTTAAAGATAATAGTCAAAAAAATTAATTTAATTTTAAAAAAATTGTGACAACTGCTAGTTTATTTTTTGAGAACTTTATTTTTGATTTGTTTTTGTTTATTGTTTGTACTTTTGTTTTATCATGAATAGTTATTGAAGTTTTATTGTTACGTACTTCTCATTCCCTTTTATCGTTTCATAAATTTTTCACAAGCCACTTTTATTAATCTAATGTTAACGTATATTTTAAAAATGTAATGTAAATAAAAACAAATTACACAGTGTGATAGAAAAATATAAGACCTTTGAAATATTTTTAAGAATTTTTAACAAAATCAATTTAAAAATAAAATTATATAAGATATTTGTTTAATTTACGCTTTATTTTACTACATTAACATTAATTTACCAATAACTGTTTATCGAAGACCTTTTTTGTTTAATATTTTATCCACAGACTACTAAGATTATTAAATTTTTGACCTTTAAACAAAAAATTTCTCGTGAAAGATGGTTAAATTACATACATATATGTATGATTGAAATTCAAGAGCTTTTAAAGCATTTATCTAAAAATATGGGGTTATATTTGGAGGAAAAAATAAACATGTAAATAAAATTTAAAAATGGAACATCTTAAAAACTACTGACTGTATAAAAAATTCAATTACATAATAGTTTAAAGGTCGTTATTAATTATCACATTAAATTTGTTCCTCCTTATTATAAAAAAAAAATAAAGATTATAATACAGCAACTGATTAATAAAATAAAAAATGTAACAAGACACTAATTAATCTGTGATTCACAATGAAGTTTGTCTGCTAGATTGGCTGCGAGCTTCAGCCCAGTAATTTTATGAAATTCATTATGACTGCTGTAAGACTAATAAATGCCCTTCCCCAACTGTGAGAGCCAATGTAATACAATATACAGGGTGTTTCTGAACGATGTAGCATAATTTCTACTAAGGTGTGTTTGGGTAATACCGCCCGGTCTGAAGGGTAATACCGCCCGGTCTGAAATATCACCCATGTTTGAATTTCCCGCTTTGCAACTTTTATTTTATTAGCCAAGGGTCGTGTCTGATTATTGAAGAATATAGTTTTTGTTTGCAGCTAATATTTTTATTTTTAATCTCTAACCACATTTTTTAAAAATATCCAGAATAATGTCTTAGGTGGGCGGTATTACCCTAACGCACTATAGTGAATCTACATTGAAAAATAGGACGATTTAATCCATCATGCCTTATAGAAAGTTGCATCGTTGCTAAGTTACAGCCCCATGAAGAGGGGATGAAAAATTGGTATTTTATTGATAAATCAAAAACGTTTTGACATACAACATTTTAACATTTATATTTGGCACGTATTCTACAATAGGCAAGCGTGTTCTTATGCATAAGTTTGAGTGAAATCCCACCATAGGGGGCGCTAAAATCGATAATAGCAGAGAAATAACCTGCTGTTTTTTTGTCGATCGTAATTTTAATTTTTTATGGTAACAGTCGGATAGGTTAACCTAAAATGTACATTTTTAGTAACTTAAAGTTTTTTGATAGGAACCATCGTTTTGGAGAAAAACTCGATATTATTAAAATATAAATCTGACATTTATTGAGATTATTTAACAAAAACTAGTTTACTGTAAATTAACAAACAAAACAAAGGTAGTCAGATGTTACATTTTATTTCTTTAGTTAAGACGTTCGTTATTTTTATGTTTTTATTAGTTATTTATAATGTTCTGTTTTATTTGTATAAAAAATTATTTTGTTAAATATTTTCAATAAATCTCAGAGTTATATTTTAATAACATCGAATTTTTCTCCAAAACGATGGTTCCTATCAAAAATATACATTTTAGACCTACCTATCCGACTGTTACAACAAGAAATTGAAATTACGATCGACAAAAAAAATAGCAGGTTATTTCTCTGCTATTATCGATTGTAGCGCCCCCTATGGTGAGATTTCACTCAAACTTAGGCATAAGAACACGCTTGCCTATTGTAGAATACGTGCCAAATATAAATGTTGTATGTCAAAACGTTTTTGATTTATCAATAAAATACAAATTTTTCATCCCCTCTTCATGGGGCTGTAACTTAGCAACGATGCAACTTTCTATAAGGCATGATGGACTAAATCGTCCTATTTTTCAATGTAGATTCACCAGTAGAAATTATGCTACATCGTTCAGAAACACCCTGTATACTGACCATTATCTTACAAAATACCAACTATTAATTTATAAAAATACTGACTAAATATAACTATTTTTTCATATTTTTTGTTACTACGACCTTTTTTTTAATAGTTACATTAACATACGTATTTCATGAGAAGTGTTATTTTTTAGGGTAACTACCAATTGGCAAACGCTAGTGTTTGCGTAGAAAAATGTTTTGTTCCGTTTCCGAGCGCATTGTGGAAATTTAAATTAACAGGATGGGATACAGGAAAATACATCAGTTGTATAGACGTTGAAGTGCATCTAACTACATCTTATTTTACAAGTTCCCAGAAAAGGAAATGAAAAATCGAAAAGAAATTTTTAGTTTTTAATGCGTATTAAATTTGTTCTTAAATAAATGTAATTCCCACAAAAAAATAATGTATTGGCGTAATAAACGTAATTAGATTCGTTTTTGATTACAAGTTTTGATAATTGAGGAAATCAATTTTCCGTTAGTTGAGGTTGTAACGTAACTCTAGAAGTACTTACATAGAGGAAATTAATCGATTTCCTTGACGTCCATTCTTCATGCGATTAAACTATGCCGTTAAATACATCAGATGTGTATCAACATTTCCACAGATTATATTTAACAACCAATATTCATTTACAACAAATAACTTTACTTTTTGAAATATTAACCTAAAAAGTTTTGGAAGTTGACATTTAATGACTTGATTATTAGAAACAAATACACTCGCCGATACAGACGACAGCATGTGACTTTACTTCTAAAGAAAATGGACAAATGTGAAACCGCCCTAATGACAGTGATGTGGAATACTGTTTTACAAAGAATAAGTGCTACTAGTAAACAGAGAGTCGAACCGGAACCGAACCGAAAACCGAAATTAACCGGTATTTTCAGCAGAACCGAAACCGAAACCGGAACGAAAAACTGCAGAATTTAAAAACCGAAACCGTTACCGGAACGAAATTTTATTAACGGTTAATTTCGGTTAGAACGAAAAAATATAATAACGGTTAATTTCGGTTCAATTTTTTTTTCGCGAAAAGATCAGTTTTAAAAACTAAAAAAAGTTGTTTTTGAGATATGTAATTTTGCAATCCGGAATCAAGTAAAAAATTCCACAAGTTATAACTGTAAAAGTGATTGAGATTTGTATTTTACTTCTTCGACCATGGGACACTTTGTGTTAAAATTTTATTACGGTCTGGTCAGTTTCGTCCCTCGGCGGGGTTATTATACAACACGTGTTTTATCTATTGTAGCAATAAAACATGTGTTTTTGTTTTGGTTCATCTTTTTCTAAACTGTGAGAAACAGTTCTAAAAGTTCATTGCTGTTTTGTACAGTAACAAATTCGTTCCTTTGTGTCTTGTGCTAAGTGAAGAGTTAAAATCTACAGAAAATTTCAATGAGCTCGAAAATAACCGATCCCAAAATAACTTATCAGATCTTGAAATATATGTTTTAAAAAAAGAAAAGGATCTAAAAAGGATTATTAATGACAAAGAAGTTGATTCAAATTGTAATTTAGTTAATTTAGCAAACCAAATTGTTAACTTCGAGCCAGCTAGAGAACCTAGGAATACTAATGTTTTAAAGTATTGGGCGGAGAAAAGCGTTCTTTTCCCTGAATTGGAAATCTTGCCAAAATAATATTAGCTGTACCAGCTACACAGGTCAGGGTAGAACGAAATTTTTCCGTATTGAAATTAATACCTACGGATAAAAGGACGAATCTGTCCGACCAAAATTTGCAAAACATACTAATGTGCCGCTTAAATAAAGATTTTTAATTTTTTTCTTATATAAAAATATAAATGTAAATAATTTTTGTATTATATTTTGTTTTTGTTAATAAACTTATTTAATCTTATTGAGTTCTTATATTTTATCAAATTCTAAAACTAAAAACGAAGAATAGAAAGAAATTGAATTAATATTCAGACTTACTTTTCACTTGTTATTCGAGCCGGAACAGAAACTGAACCGGAACCGAACCGAAACTGAACCGTAATTTTTAGCCAAACCAAAACCGGAACCGAAACGAAAAAAATTTTCACGGAACGTAACCGTAAACCGGAACGAAATAAATTTCGGTTCGACTCTCTGCTAGTAAATGACTGCAACTAGTGGAGTGCGAACTATTGAAAGGATCCATCTTACTGAAGAACTGAAGTCATCAGAAAATTTTATCAATAATTTCAGGAAAGAATTTGAAAAAGTTGAAAAGGACGTAACTGATTTATCAGGGCTAACATTTAACGTGGAAGATGGACAACCTCGCAGACAACAAAAGAGATAAAAACAAAGAAGTCGGGCATGAATTTACAATAATAGAAAATTACATAGTTAATTAATTTTATGCAATATGTGATAACACCAAGGCAGAACTATCTCAAAAAACTCGGACGTATGAAGTTGTTGTAGAGCCTTTTCGAATATTTTTTGATTGGAATTTATCAATAGAAGAAAAAAGAACGCGATAAAAAAGTTTGAGGATATTTACAAAAAAGACATTGATGTTTGATTTTTTGAAGATGAATTTGACCATTTTTTAATATTTCTAAAAGAAAACTAGGACACCATAAAAACCACACCAGACATCTATCGAGCCGCCAAAGAAACGTCTTGCACATTTCCGAATGTTGAAATATTATTAACAATTTTTTTAACAATTCCTTTATGTAATGCGTCAGGAGAAAGGTCGTTTTCTGTTTTAAAGCGTGTAAAAAGTTATTTAAGGAGTACTTTCTTCTTCTTAATCGTTTCCTCTTGTACCTTTCGGTGTCGAGGTTGCTTTTCTGTTACTGTATTATCTTTCTCCACTCCTTCCTATCGTTGGCTAATTGTGGCACATCTCTCCAGCTGACTCCTTTTCCTTCTAGTCTCTTCCTCACTTCTTTTTCCCATTTTATTCTTGGCCTTCCTCTAGCTCTTTTTCCCTCTATCTGCATTTTCCATCCTATTTTCGCGTATCTACTTTCTGGCATGCGTAGTAAATGCCCCAGCCATCGTAATTGATTCGTCTCCATCTTTTTCTTAATATCTGTTACTCCAAGTTTATTTCGGATTTTTTCGTTACTGATTTTATCGATCAGTCTACATCCCTCTATTCTTCTCAAAAATCTCATTTCCTGTACCTGTATTCTTTGTTTTTGTTTTTGAGTTAGTGTCCAAGTTTCTGAACTGTACGTGAGGATGGGTACGTACACTGCATTAAAAACTCGCGTCTTCGTCTCTTTTGATATTTCCTTCTTACTTTGGGAGAAGAAATATTAAATAATATGGCCATTCTGTATACAGGGTGCCCAGTTTAAAATAAAGTACAGGGTGGGCAAATTTCGATGTTTTCATAGGGAATCTCGATAACTATAAGAGGTATCAAAAAACGGACCGCGCATCCTTGATCTCTTTTTTCGAGAAAAAGTTAATGGTGAAAACTAAAATTGGTTATCGTCTTTTGTTTTCGAGTTATCGCCGATAAGTCGATTATTCGACTTTTCGTTTTATGACTATAAATCGCTTGTTTATGAAAATAAACAAAAATAATTTTTACGTTCTACATGCTCTTTTTTGATAAGAATGCAGTGGCGTAGAAAATTTTTCAAAAAAAAATTAGAAATTGCAGTTGTGACATAAAGTGGTATTTTTTTAAATAGATCCCATAGTTAGCTATGACTTATTTAAATTCCTTATTTTATTGTCATTCCAAATATACAGGGTGTGTAAAAATTGGCGTAAGCGCTACACGTGGCGATGTTCTTCGTAAAATTCTAAGTCGAAAATCTTAATACGAAAATGTTGTACCATGATTGCTGTGTCGGCAAGAGGTCCTCAAAGTTTTGACATTTAGTCCTTAAATAAGCGTTATTATTTAATACTTGCAAATGAAAAAGCTGCAATTTGGAATAAAAATAAATTTCGAATGGTATTTTTTCCTAGATATTGTGTTCTTCCTTTCAAAAATTGGTGTTGAAAATATGTAAATCACTGATTTGAATGAAAATAATACATACGGCAACTTTGTCATTAGCTGTCATCTCTCTTTTTCTCGTAATTATTTCTAGTTTGTGTTAGACGATACCCAAAAGTTTGCAGCTATGTTTACGAACTGAAGGCCTTCAGTTCGAACAAAAATTGTAAATACCTAAGTAAAAATTGCTGATAAAAAAATGTTCAAACGCAAATCAATGTATGCAATGTTGCCAATTTTTACGTAGATTTCAAATATGTTAACGAAATTTTCATAGCACTCTCGATTTCCGAGTTATAGCACAAACTTGCATTTTTTTAAATGGAAGTCATAGTTGGCTGTGGTCTTATTAAAAAGGTTATTTTTTTCTCGTTTCAATGATATAAGGGTTGTTATGCTTTACTTTTTTAGTTTTTCTTTAAATAAGCAAAAATCATTTTACATGTTCACTGCCTACTAATAGATGGGAGTTATCCTGTGTTGATGTTCTTTTTTTTTCGATGTGACATTTAAGAGTTCTCTTATCGTTAGTGTAGCAATTATTAGGCAGTTACAGCCTTTTCAGTTGACACCACATTCAAGGGACAACTCACGGGTAGATGATGTTGGTTTATAATTTAAGTATTCCAGGACTCTCTCTTCATCTTCTTGCTTAAATTTAATTTTCAAACCTTTGGATTTTGTAAATGACCTGTATTTTTTTAAATTGGTTTCTAATAACGAAAATAATTTCTTTCTTGGTTGCCTCCTTTCCATAAATCTTTGCAAATACATATCACTTGAATTTCTACTATTTCTACCTATTACAAGCCTATTAATAAAAAAGCATGTCGTTTCTTTCTTCATTAGAAAACATTGTTTTTGAAATTTACAATAAAGTCAATCAAAAATTTTGATCAACACGAGAGAGAGATTTATACGTATAACAAACAATAAATGTTATTTGACAAATTATGAGGTTTTGTTTTTAAAATTTGTAACTGGCTAATAACTGCTACACTAACGATAAGAGACAACTCTTAAATGTCACATCGAAAAAAAAAGAACATCAACACAGGATAACTCCATCTATTAGTAGGCAGTGAACATGTAAAATGATTTTTGCTTATTTAAAGAAAAACTACAAAAGTAAAGCATAACAACCCTTAAATCATTGAAACAAGAAAAAAATAACCTTTTTAATAAGACCATATCCAACTATGACTTCCATTTAAAAAAATGCAAGTTTGTGCTATAACTCGGAAATCGAGAGTGCTATGAAAATTTCGTTAACATATTTGAAATCTACGTAAAAACATCTATAAAAGCAAATTTTTATTTTGGTTCTTACTCATATGGTTCCGGAATTATTTAAGTTTGAAAAAATCGACCTTTTTCAGTTTTTTCAAAATATTTCAAAAAGTTGATGACGTAGGTCAAATTTGAAAATGGCATCAGATTTTTCTTTAAATTCTGCACAAATTTGCTAATTTAAACGTTTCTGTATCTCTAATATTAACGGAGTTACCCATACAACAGGTTAGAAAAATGGGCACCCTGTATATTGATCGTCTGAAACCCGCTTTAGACAAACATTTAGCTGTTTGTGTGTGTATTTTTTATAAGGTGTGTTTAATTTGCACTCCTGGCAATAATTCTTGAACTGGCCTTATTACAGTTTAAGTAGCAGAGATGCATAAATTTTTGTAAAGTTTAACCAGTGACTGGTACAGTTTAATTGCCGAAAATTCCTAAATATAATTTACAAACATTCTCGGACTAAAAAAGTCAAATAAATGTAAGAAGGTCGTGGTCTGTACCGGATATGTTTAGAATGTTTTACCATTGTTAATAATTGTTAATTGCAAATTAAACCTTAATTAAAACAGAATGGTGAGGTGTGTGGATGAATACCGTTGACTATAAACATATAATCAGAATATAAGCATTCGTTTAAGAACGTAATGGTTCACAGTCTGATAAATATATTAAAAATGAAACGGACCTTCCTTAATTTGCTAATTAATAAAATCATATGTGTGAAGTTCATTAACTCATGTACCTCTGTACGCAACAAAACATATTTCAATTACATGTCACTGGGGTACCGTACAGCGGAATATATTGTCTTAGTGCTTAATGTGCAAGTATTCTGTTTGTATTCCATCGGAAGCGATTAAATGTGGTTGTTGATAAAAATATTTAAACTTGTGAATTTGCATTACAATTATTTATTGTTATCAGTGGCGGATCAAGTCAAGTGGGGGCCCCAAGCGGTAAAAATTTCGAGGCCCTCAAACTCAAGTTAGAAAAAAAGTTTCAAAAAAACTCTCAATAAGTTATTAACAAAAAAGAAAAGCAATCAAAAATTTCATACCATAACACATTAAATAAAGTTATTTAAACAAAATATTTTTTAAATGAATTTCCGTCTTGCTTTATTTCTTTCAAATTCGTCAATTACTTTGGCAGTGTCAATTCGGTTTAAAATGTCCTGTTCTGTACAGGGTGTCCAGTTTAAAATGAAGTACATGGGTATCTCGGAAACCGTTGGAAATACAAAATCGGTTAAGTGAGGAAAAAGTTGCGCAAATAATCCAGTTTTACATATTCAATAATTCTTCCTGTTACGTAATACCACGATGAAAACGAAAAATGTACATTTTCTTAAAACCTCTATATCTATATCTACCTATATGTCTAGATTGGATTGCAAGTCCTTTTCGCTTTTAACTAATAGCACCAAATCATCTGCAAAGGCTAATTCTGTTAAGGACAAAATATTATACAGGGTGTTAAGTTAAATCAAATTTAAATATTTTGGTCAGTTTCCTTTATTTTTTTGTTTGTGTTGAAACAAACAAAAAATTAGATAACGATAACATAATAGTAAACAAATATTTATGTTGGGAACATGAGAAGCATTTATTTTATTTTTATTTTGCTAACAATAAGATACAGTGAAAGAGCACTAATATATTTTGATTTTTAACGAAGGAGATCTACACGATTTTTTTACACGAATAAAGGCCATTGAAATATTCCTTTGTGTCTTCTTAATACTGGAAGAATGAACCATCGCTGTCTTGTCTGCAGTAACCTGCGTTGGTTTGTGGCGAATGATGCGAAGAGTTCATCAACTTAACATTACTAGGATGAATCCTGTCTTTAATACCTCCAATCAATACAGGATGGCCCTAAAACGTTTAAAATTAATTTAGACAACAGCAAAATAATCTCGACCCTTAATGCATAGTTTCAAATTTGTTTTACCTCGTGATAAAGTTGGAAAGAATCAGATCCAGTAACAGTTCCTGCTACCTTTGCACATCTTTCCAATTTTAGATCTCTGCTGTTCCTTAGTCTTCTCCAAGTGGTTATTCCCAAGGTTTCAGCTTGAAGGTAAGGATCTACGGGATCGGGAAATTTCTCCACGCTATGATTATATGTTGAAGCAAGCACAAAGTCCAATTCATCTTCAGGTATTAATCCACTAAGATAATTAACACCAACAGACAGTTAAGTATTATCAGTCACATATTACAGTTAATTAACTGTTATTAAGCAATTTCACGTTAATCTGTGTACAGTGTTTGGGTGTGAACGGCATTTTTACGCTTTTCTGAATTGACAATCCATCAAAGACATGTGCAGTTAATAAAGTAACTTCTTAATTAAACTATTTGATTTATGTAACATAGCAGTTCAAAACTTACGCTTAGCAGTTCAACACACGTGAAGTGTCCATATTGGACCAATTAAAATCCTTGATAAAGTATAGATATTTTAAATAGACTCTGCAGGATATCCCAGAGAATATCTTGCTTGATTTTTTCTAGTAACTCTAAAAAACCCTTAACAGGGTGTTTCTTAAGTATTGACAAAAATTTGGGAAGTGATTCCTTATCGAAAATTAAGGGGGGTCTTTCATATATTTTTTTTCCTTAGATGTCTCCTTTCGGAGTTACACCCCCCTAAAGGGGAGCGGTAAAATTAGGTTTTAATGTTATTTCTCAAATTTGGATAAAGGGAGGAGAATGATATTTGGTAGATGTTTTATACTTATTAAAAGGTTTTCCATAGTAATATTTTTAATCATCTCCGCATCTCCCACCTTCACAGGGGGTTGAAAAGTGCAACCAAATAAAAAAGTTTTTAAATAAAACAAGCTTTCAAAGATAACGCAAAATTTCAAGCCTCCAAAAAGGTCCTGATAAAAAAAAAACGCACTCTTCAGTCCCTTGTGAAGGTGGAAGATGATTAAAAATATTACTATGGGAAACCTTTCAATAAGTACAAAACATCTACCAAATATTGTTCTCCCACATATCTCCAAATTTGAAAAATAAAATAAAAATCTTATTTTAAGAGTGTAACTCCGAAAGGAAACGTCTAAAGAAAAGAAAAATTATAAAAGCCCCCCTTAATTTTCGATACAAAATTACCCCCGTTTTTTTGCCGCAATAGTTAAAAATCAGCCTGTCTAAGGTTTGTTGTGTGCAGTTTGTAGTTCCAATCACTTCAATTGAAAACATAAGTGATTTTTGCATTTATTGTGCTAATTTCGAACGATGCCATTCGTTTGACCAGTGTATTTCCATTAAGGAATATACTAAATCATAAACAGGGAATATGAATAGGTACGTCGTTTTTAGTTTTTTACACTTTTTCATAATGGACACGTTCAAACACTTTACTACGTATGTACTGTTCCTGCAGAATAACACCTAAGACGCTAAATACAGGGTGAGTTTTTTTTTTCAGGGATCTATGAAACTATTAAAGATAGAGAAACGGTTAATGAGAAAAAGTATTGCAGAATTTATAAACCGATGTAAAATAAGTTTTTAAAATTTGAAAAATATATGAAGGCGTTCTCCGCTTTTGCAAAACCGTAATTTTAGCCTTTTTTCAAACCGATTTTTCTTATTATCTTTTATACATGATAGAAAAATCTTCAAAGGAAAAAGTTGTACACAATTTTAAGTCTTGCAGCGTTTATTTATGACATAATATACAAAATACTTATTTTTCCAAATAGAAACTGTACAGGGTGGTCCAAATTCGATGGGATTGCATGGGTATCTAATAATATTTAAGTTAGAGAAACGGTTAAATTACCAAAAATGTGCAATTTTTTAAGAAAAACTCAAAATCGTTTTCAAAAATATTCTATCATTTCCGGTTTTCGAGTTATTGAATAAACAGTGTTTTTTTTGTCATATTAATAATGTGTCATATCTCTGTTATTGTTGTAAATATCGAAAATATTTATGGAGATTATTTTTAGATATTTCTATGTTTAATTTGATTATTTACGCACTGTAAAGTAAAAACATTCATTTGTTTTAATATTGTTTAATTTCGTGGCACTCTATAGCTTCGTAGAGACTTTTTGATAAATTTTATTTGTTTTGGGCTTAAAAATCAAAATAATTACATTAAACTATATATTATGAAAAATGTGCCAAGTGTTACACATTGTCGAATTCAGAAAAAAATGCTCTACAAATTGGCGTTAAAATCAGATATAGCGTCCATAAGATAAAATTGACCTGATGATGGTTTTAAAAAAACGAAACGTCGCACGGGAAATCTAATTGGGGATTCTGATTCCTTCCAAAAAGTGGCTATGAAAAAGTTTTTACAGAAATGAAATTCGAGATCAAATGAAAAAGTTACGGGCAAAAAACAAAAATCCACTTTTTTACTTTTTTCCCTATATCTCAAAAACTAAAAGAGCTAGATAAGTTCTGTTTGCTTCAAATTATTAAGCACCTGAATATACAACTTTGCCCTAATTTAACCGAAGTCGTAACTCTTACCGTTTACGAGATCCCCATAGTGGCCCTCGAAAAACGAGAACCCTGTATTATCTGTGTATTGGTATTGTGACCTGACTAAATTTGAACTCTTTGAAACATTTATTATGTTAGAAGTTTTCATCGTAAGTTACAAAAACATGATTGCTGTTGCAGAATTTTTTTGGAAATGTCAAAAATTTGTTTTTTATTTGCAAACATCACTTGTTTAAGAAATCGTGGCAAACTGTGATAATTACATTTTTACAATTTAACCATTATCTTAGTTATTTTTGCAACACATACGTGTGTAATGTATATAAAATATAAAAGTAAATATTTTTTCCGACGACCACTATGTAAAGCGAGTAATTTCGCACGGCTTGCTGCTACTGAAAATGACAAATTGCGCATGACACCGGAAATTGTGTGCAAAGTGTGTAAAGTGACGATTTCCGCTACATTACACACGCTAAACGCGCTGTCAAGTTAACGTGAAGCAAATCTAACCTCACAAGTGTCAAGTGTCACCAACGTCAAAAAAATGTTATTTTCACAACTTTTTTGCAGAATTAATGATTATGTCTAAGTGGTCGTCGGAAAAGCATAGTGTACAACACGTGCTGAATTGAATATTTCAGCACTAGTTGTACAATATACTATTGAAAATCTAAAAATTCACGTTTATTTGAAGTCATGGCCTACTGGTTCCATTTAAAAAAATATAGGTTTACTTTATATCTGAAAAGTTTAATTTTTTTTCAATCTATATTAAATTAAGCATTTAATTTTTAAAAACTGATAACACAGGCGTGTTGATATTGAAAAAATAACCCAAGAGACCGATATCAGATTTTTGTTAACTATTATGGTAACCGAGATAACCCGTAAAAAAATCGAATTTGGTCCACCCTGTACAATTTAATTCACAAACAAATAAATTATGAGAATTTTTACTTTTATTCACAAAAGCCATGATAGTAACAAATGAAAATCGTTTTATTATTGAATTGAAAGAAAAACCTGTTTAATAGTCTCTGAAAACTGATTCTTATTCAACTTGTCATTATATACTAGGTATTTTTTACGTTTTTTTTTATATCATGTATGACAAACAGGAAAAATTGAAAAAAGCTCTAAAAATCTAGTAAGCCTTTAATTTTTCCAAAATTTAGAAACCTTCTCTACCCCTTATAGTTACTGAGATCTAAGTAATAATTATCAAAAAAAAAAAAAACTTACCCTGTACATGTAACAACAAACAAAATTCAGCATATTTCAGCATACCAATGTTTTTTAACTTGTAAAAATTAGAACCGGGGCATCTTAAACACTACATACAGTTCAAAATCTATCATCTCTTTAAACTTTATAGTTAAAAATCGCTATTTTCAAATAAAAAATGACGTGCAGTTTAAGGTAGACTACGATAATACAAGAACGTTACCTGAAAGGTTTAAAATGAGCATAACGTCGTACACTAGCCAAAGTATGGTGAGTGTGCATACGTTGAAAAGGTTTCAGCCCCCTAAACCAACTTCCACCCTTAGTAAAATCACCCTGTACAGGAATGGGTTTGATAATAACACCTTCAGTTGCAAGATAAGGCAAACAGCCCCTATTTCTAACACGCGTAACCATTTTGACTAAACAAAACTGAACAAAAAGACTGAACGTCAAAAAGTATTCTAAACGTTTAAACCATCCGAGTTTCTTGTCATTAAAGTAATTGCTTCTGTTGCTAGGTAACTAATCCATAAATTTTAAATTAATTGTAAACTGTCAGTGTTTATCGATTTTACGAGAAATGTAGCAAAATTATTGAAGTAGACAGATTTTTTACTTTAGTGAACTTTCTTTTGAAAATTAGGCAAATGGCGTTTTGCGATATTTATGACGAAGAGTTTAATAGATACTTGCAACTGGCTAAAAGTCTTATAACAAGAGTTGAGAGAAAAAAAGGTAAATTTGTTAAAATTGTAACCCAGATTATTGAATTATTTCTGAACACATTCCGTACAAACAAAAATTAAATTTGCATTATAAAAATGAAAACCGATATTGTTTTTATTTTAAAACTTAGCTGTTACATCCATTTAAAAAAATCTATCACATTTTTTTTACACAATTTTAAACTATCAGCACCCCTATTAAACTACATACAACAATTTTTACCCTAGGGTACCTTTATATAACAGGGTATGGCCAAGCTACACGAACCCTCCAACTTTCTCATAGCGGCAATGGGATTATATAGGATTTCTTTTAATAACTCAATTTTTAAACGAAATTTGAAGGTAAAAACTCAATTGGCATGTGGAAATAGATGCAATAGTAAGTATAGCAACTAAAAAGTGAGGAAAATGAAGGCTTAATAATTGTTATTAGCTATTAATGCTTAAAAAACATATACCTACGGAGCGCGTATTTCCACTATAAGCATGCAACTCATGATACACGCAGTTGCAAACAATTGTTTACTTAATTCCTGTTTTAAAGTCCAATGAGCAACTGAAATGTATAGATTCATCAATTTAATTTCATATTTAATGACAAAATTACATTATGAATTCCAATCATTGCTATTAAATTGATGTAGACAAATAATTACAATGCACATTTTCTTAAAAATTAAAAAAATAATTGTATTTAACTTAACTTATGATGTTTACGTATGGTAATAACTTACACAACTATCGCTAATGTCTTTTTAAGTCTTGGATCACAAGCAAGAAAAAAATAAAATCTGTAAAACTCCGTATCAAATTATATAAAATTTGGAGGTCGCAGCCCAGTGGCAAGCGAAACTCGACCGTATATACAATAGAAACTTGTCCATCGCTTGTCCGTACCCTGTTTATAGAGGTACCCTACTGCACCCCTGATTGGTACGCCACCACTGTATAGAATGTACATTAAAAAATGCTGTGTAGAAGACACTTAAGACAAAAAACAACGCCATGCATTACATATTTCGACTTTTTAGTCTAAAGATGATTAAAATATTGCCAAAACATGTAACACCTATCACACCATATGTAAATTGGTTTTCTCTTGCGAAAAACTTATCGGTGATACATAAATATAAGAGCAAAGAAGACTAAAAAAATTATGAAAGGACAAAAAGTAATCTTCAATAATCTATTATTGATCAAAATCGTGCAATGATAAATAATTAATGTTTCATTTATTATTCCTACATTATTTTTATCTTCAATTTAAAAAACAACTTCCAATTAATTTTTAGTTCTTTTAAGGTTTTTTTCTCATACTTGTTTAATCCAATGTTTTGTGATTTAATAAAAACACAAATAATTATGACTTGAGCATCACATGAAGATAAAATATTAATGCTATCAATATTTTAAAAAATACATGGTTTCATTTAAAAAATAAAGAAATAATATTTTTTAAAACCAAGTAACTTACCTTTTTTTTAATTTATGATTTTCTTCCGAATCCACATTATTTATATCTTTAATAGTTTTATGAAGGCTTCTACTTACTTTTATTTTTGTTGGGTAATATTTTTTTTTCATAGGCTGCTTTGATGTCTTTTAGCAAAAAAAAAAATATCAAAAAATATAGTTCAATCATTTATTGCATGATGAAAAATTTTGGAAGCTCCTAAACGACGAATTTTAAAATATATGCTTTGGTTTGAAGAACAATAAATAAATTGTCAAATCAAATTTCTGTAAAATAATTAAACGTATATAAAACCGAAGATATTTAAAAAAGACCCATTTCTTTTAATATTCAATAATAAATACTAAAGCACTATAACGAAATAAAAAAGTAACAGGTTTGGATAATTACCTCTTACTGGGACACCCTGTATATTGTCTTCTTTATAATTATGGAGATTGTGGATAATGCATTTAAGTTATAATATGCTTGGATTATCAATTTGTTGTTAAAGGGCACAAAACATTATGTATAAATTTTTTCCTTCTAAAACAAATTTCAAAAAATTATAGGGGATAAAATAATGTATACTGAAATGATATATACAGGGTGGACCAATTCGAATGTTTTATGGGGTATCTCGGTTACTATAATAGTTAGCGAAAATTAGATAATGTAGGTACTCTTGGGGTATTTTTTTGAGATAAACACGCCTGTGTTATCAGATTTTTTATATCATTGTACTTTTTCGCACTTGACGAAAAATGAAATTTCAGTTTTTTTTCTTAATTCTCTGATTTCTTCTTTATCTGTAAAATTACAGGTAAATGTTATTTGTTTTTTTATAAACAGTTTTATGCTTAATTTAAAAACAATTGTTTAATGACCTTGACATTTGAGTCAACTTATGTTTATTTAATGGAAACCCTAGTGGGCCAACAACTTTATCTGACAACTAAACATCATACCCAAGTCAATTTTTAAACTTTTAACTATTTTTTTGTATTTTATATCTGTATATTGTGGTATTGTGAACATGGCTAAATTTGAATACTTTGAAAGGTTAGATATATTGTAACCAGTGGTGAGCTATGAAATTTTTAACAAAGGGCTCGCTCATAGTTAAATTAAAACAAAAAAATAATGTTAATTATATGTTGGAAAAAAATGGCATGTTAAATTCAAACGTGAATAATCGAGTGATTGTACATAATTCAAAAAATTCTATTGTGCGACGGGTTAATCTAAATTTAATCGTCATTGCTTAATAGGCATGACTTCGTCGCTTTACAAATGTATGTAATGACAATGATTTTAAGATATATTTTATCTTGAGAAAATGGTTAACAAGAAGAACAAGGGGCTCGCAAATTAAGGAATAATTTAACAAAGGGCTCGCGCGAGCCCCCTACAGCTCACCACTGATTGTAACTATTGTGAGTGGTGAAAACGTGAATGCTGCTGCAGAATTTACTTGGAAATGACGTTAAGTTGTTTATTAATTAACTTAAACATCAATTGTTTATGAAATCATGGCAAACTGTGATAACATTTTTACAAAATTAGGCATCTTTGTTATTTTTCGAACACATATTGTTAAAGTCTCAGCCTATTAGAGTTACCATTTGAAACAATTTAAATTTACTTCATATCCCAAGTTTAAAAATAAATAAAAATTGAGCATAAACATGTTTATAAAAACACTAAATAACATTTAGTTCAATTTTTATAAACGAAGAAGTTCAAAAACAACAAAATTTCATTTTCCATAGTAGCGCCAAAATGGAAACTGATATAAAAAATCTTATAGCACAAGCATGTTATTTTTTTTTTAAATTACCCAAGAGACCAATATCAAATTTTTGCCAACTATTATGGTCACTGAGATACCCCTTAGACATTCGAATTTGGTTCACCCTGGATTTTATTAAATATCCATACTGGTACCAACACTTTTTTAATTTATAAAAGGTCAGAAATAATTGCGTTGAAAGTGACGATTTTGGAGCTATGGTTTATTCCAAATAAGACTGTCAATATCGGCTTAAGCAGTTGGAACAACCCATGTACATACACAATCTTGGATTATAAACTTTAAATGATTTGTATGGCCTAACACTTAAAATCATAGTCATATACCACGTCTTCCTAATTGCTTTTCTTTGAGCATAATGCCCTTAATGTTGCAGTTCCAAACAAGTTTTTCTTCCGGGATACCTGCTATAATAGATTTTAAACTATATTTGTTTTCAAGTAAAAACTTTTGGGAATCACTGATACAGATATTTTCTTTTACTTAAGAACCCAAATTAAACATTGTATATTCATAAAGACACCTTCAATTAGATTACGCCTTTCATTGGTGTAGACTGTAGAGTATAGATTGAATTGTGAACGCAAATAATATTTAAGAAAGAGATGGACATTGTGCATTTGTTACCTTTAGTTCAGCCTCTTCTTAAGCCGTATGGGCAATCTTATTTGAAATAAACTATAGCAAGTATATTTCAAACAAAAGTTGCAATTTCCACGTTTGTCACTAACGTTGACTCCAAATGAATGATTAAATGTTACCATTTGTTTAATGCAGCTCACCAGAGTCCTATCCAGAGCCCGATGTAGAGGTGTGCAGAGTGTGCACCGCACACGGCCCCGCGCCTAGACCGGCCACACGCTAGCCGTCTAGGGTTTGCGGGGCCGTGTACGAAAATAAAAAACACACGCACAGGGCAGGCCAACCCCGCGCTTGAGGAATGAGGGCGAGCAGATTTTTTTTAGGTCACCAGCCTGTTTTTTCAGTTTTCAAATGTAACATTGTACAGGGGCGGGGGCGCAAATTTCAATGTTTTTATAGGGAATCTCGTTAACTGTAAGAGGAATCGAAAAACGGACCCCGCTTCTTCGATCTCTTATTTCGAGAAAAAGTTAAAACTAAAATTTGTTATCGTCTTTTTTTCGATTTATCACTGATAACTTGATTTTTCGACTTCGTTTTATGACTATATCTCGCTTGTTTATTAA
Organism: Elmis aenea; assembly: GCA_947652605.1. NCBI lineage: Eukaryota > Metazoa > Arthropoda > Insecta > Coleoptera > Elmidae > Elmis > Elmis aenea. Next base: position 27,874,683 of record OX393582.1, read on the forward strand.
AATAAAGAAAAATATTTTGACGTTCTACAGGCATTTTTTGATAAGAATGCAGTGGCGTAGACAAGTTTACAAAAAAAAATAAAAATTCTAGTAGTGACATAAAGTTGTAATTTTTTAAATAGAACCCATAGTTGGCTGTGGCATCACGAGAAAGAGGATTTTTTTCCCCATTCCACGGTCTACTACACAGGTTCGGAAACTCCCATATAAAACCGACTGAGGCCGGTAACTAGTTCCGTAAATTATCCCACAGATGGAGATAAGTCTAAGAACCGTTCGCCATAAATTATCGCTAGATGGCGATAAGTCCAAGAACCGGTTCGTGCACAAGATTTTGACAGTCAGCAAGATTTATAAGCTTTTGCTTAAAAAATTCAAATGTAATCAATCAGATGATGTATATAAAAATATTTTAACCGAATTTTTAAGTCAGTTTTGTTCAAAATGTATTCTTAAACTTAATCGCCATCTAACGGATTTTTATGGCGAATGGTTCTTAGACTTATCGCCACCTAGCGGAAATTTATGTCAAAAAGTTCCAGATTTTTTGACAGGCTTCCTAACCTGTGTAGTAGACCGTGCCCCATTCCAATCCTGTATATCATGTGAGGTCGATTTATTCATTTTCCTTAACCAAATGACATGTATGACATTTTAAAGAAAAGTTACGTCATGTTACGTAGATTAATTATGAACAAGCCTTAACTCAAGCATGACATTAGCCAATTAAGTTAAGTAAAAAAAACTATTTGAGGTGTATAAACAGAGTTTGTTGATGCATCTTTAGCGCTAATTTTCTCGAAAACGGCTACGTTTACAGCAAAAAACAAAGAGGGACGAATTTTTTCCGCTCAAGTCGTACTTTCTTATGAACGAATGACATTTTCAATTTTATTCCAGAGAAAAAAATTCTGAAGATGGTAAGCGGATGACCTGACTATAAATCATACTTCCAATTACGTGTTTTCTTTCTAATTATCCCACAAAGTCAATGGGAAACACCCAAACATTTCGGCCAAGTTTGATAGCTCTAGCTTAAACGGCTAGGACGTAATCGATTTTTTGACTTTTTTTTCTTGCAATTTTGGAGGTCTCTAACTTTGAAAGGAAGCATTTTCGGATAACAAAATATTTGACAAATGGTCATCATTTTCACTCAGGAATATGCACCTACTTTTTGGCGGTGTATAATTGGGACACCCTGTATAATTTTCGTAATATTCGTAAGCCATTTTATGTTTTTAAGGTACAAAAATATAAACAATCAACAATTAAACGTGATTATTTTTGACAAACTATCGTTAAAACAACAGAATGACAGTTTTTCTTACCAAGTATATTCTTAATGTCGTGTCTACTACTTGAAAAAAATTAAATGTGAAAAATTACCTCATTTTTGCTATAATGTAAGGAAAATGAATAAATCGACACCACATGATATACACATATATCATTAGAATGGGGAAAAAATCCTCTTTCTCGTGATGCCACAGCCAACTATGGGGTCCCGTTTAAAAAAATACAACTTTGTCACTACTCGAATTTTGAAATATTTTTTGAAAAATTGTCTACGCCACTGCATTCTTATCAAAAAATTGCCTGTAGAACATCAAAATTATTTTTCTTTATTTTCATAAACAAGCGAGATATAGTCATGAAACGAAAAGTCAAAAAATCGAGTTATCGGTGATAACTGGAAAACAAAAGACGATCACCAATTTTAGTTTTCACTATTAACTGTATCTCGAAAAAAGAGATCGAGAGAGATTCCCTGTGAAAACATCGAAATTTGCCCACCCTGTGCTTCAACTCGGCCCTTTATCAAAATATCTAGCCCCGCATTTGTGTTCGCACACGACCCCGCAAACCCTAGGACCGGCTCTGGTCCTATCAGAGAGCAGCTCTTTTTATTTAAGTAAGCTGAATCAATTATAGAAAAATACACTAAATTTGTATATATTTATATTTAGATATTTATGAAATGTGTTCGTTCACTCACAAAACAACTACAACATATTATCAAACGCAGTCACAAGACCAGCAAATGATCAAAAGTTAATATTCAACAATAGGCCAGATCATGATTATAAAAAATAATTTTGGAGGCATGATATCACTACTCAAAATTGAATAAAGCAAAATTCAGACATTTTAATTTAAACAATATTTATGGCACTACCATTTACCTCTGAAACAAATATTTAATGCACATAATGATAAATACTTGAACATATTAATTTTTATAGCTCTTTTGCAAATGATTAAATGCAAACTTAACTTATTTATCATAGTCACCATGGGCGTCCGCAGGGGGGATAAATGGGGCACTTGCCCCTCCAGGAATTGAGTAAAAATAGTACTTGCAAAAATAAATCACAAAAATTAAATAATTCAACTACTACAATTTATATACACTATTATTGGTCTCTTATGCTTTGCCCCCCGGGAAAATTTTCTGCGGACGCCTATGATTGTCACTACAAATATAATGTACAAATCTTAAGAAAATTAATGTGTTACATTTATATACAGCGTGAACTGAGTAACTAAAAATTATTCTTTTTTACAATTTTGTAGCGAACAACACTAGTGAATTCGGACATGAAAGTTTACAGTCTCTTCAATATTCAAATCGGAACTAAAAAGTTTCTCCTATTAAACAAAAACACATATAAACAAATTAACAAAATTGTAAACGTTACACATTTAACAAAATTTTAGTTTTGCCTAACAAAACTAGCAGTTAAACAATAAACATTTCTCCACAAACATAAACACATGCAACTTGATCAACATTTCTTGCATCATATCCAATCAAAATTTATCTTTTGAATGTATGACGCTATAACTACTGCAATAATGTTCGACACACTGTTCGACACACCATTAGCATACACTTAATCCTTATGTAAAAAGTTGCATGTATTTCACACTGACGAAAGACTTAAAAATGTACAACTGATAAAATTTTGAATCAACAAAATACACCAGTTCGTCTAAGTCGTAACAGTCTGTACCCTATAAATAATTGACATTTAAAAGCATGAAGTTCATTTAACAATAAGCAATTTAAAATTTTTACTACACAAAAACCAATGTTGATTTCAGACCGTGAGATCTGTACCAAGTGGATTGCAAAATTATGTTCATTAGATTCCAAAGAGGCCATTGTCAAGAAAAACCGCAATCATTTTTTTAAGTTCCTGTTAACGGTTTTGAGCAGAGGTGTCGACGAACGGCCGGAAGGACATTACGGATATCCACAATATGATGACAGGGTACAAAACTAAAAATAAAAATCAAGTTAATAGTTTTTCAAACGAAACAAAATTTTAACCCTTTCAGACCTGTATTATTTTCTACTAACAGTTAACTATTATTTACATTATATATTAATTTTTCACAGTTTAAAGAAAATCTGTTAAACGGCAGGTATAGACATTAAAAAAAAAACAGCATTAGAAGTGTACAGGGTGGTCCAAATTCGATGGGATTGCATGGGTATATCGGTTAATATTTAAGATAGAGAAACGGTTAAATTACCAAAAATGTGCTTAAGACAAACTCAAAACCGTTTTCAAAAATATTCTATCATTTCCAGTTTTCGAGTTATTGAATAAAAAGTGTTTTTTGTATTATTATAATGTGTCATATCTCCGTTATTGTTGTAAATATGGAAAATATTTATTGAGATTATTTTTATGTTTCATTTGATTATACTAAAAAAAAAAAAATACGCTCGCCGTTAAAAAGTTATGACACAAACTTACCTTTTTTTAAATGGGAACGATGGTTGGCTATGTCCTATTTAAATTCCTTATTTTTTTCTCATTCCAAATTCATGAGGGTCAATGTATTTATTTTTAATAATACACAAGTTATGAAGGTTTTTTAGTTTTTTTTTCTAAGAAAATCATAGTAGGCTGTGAAAACAAAAAAAAACAAGGTGTAAAACCTTATAAAACTCATGTGGTACAAGTTACCAAGGTTGTCTAATTTGTTAGTTGAGATAAACATTGTAAAAATTTGAACATAATATAATATCAACATAGTCGGAATCAGCAGTAATGTAGTATATTGCTGTTTATCTTAAGTTCAAAAATTTTTGATGTTTATCTCAACAACAAATTTAAAAACCTTGGTAACTTGTACCACATGAGTTTTATAAGGTTTTACACCTTGTTTTTTTTTTTTTTTCACAGCCCATGATTTTCTTTAAAAAAACCTTCATAACTTGCATATTATTAAAAATAAATACATCGACCCTTATATATTTGGAATGAGAAAAAAACAAGGAATTTAAATAGGTCATAGCCAACTATCGTTCCCATTAAAAAAAAAAGGTAAGTTTGTGTCATAACTTTAAAACGGCGAGCGTAAAATATTTTTTTTAGTATAATCAAATTAAACATAAAAATATCTAAAAATAATCTCAATAAATATTTTCCATATTTACAACAATAACGGAGATATGACACATTATTAATACGACAAAAAAACACTTTTTATTTAATAACTCGAAACCGGAAATGATAGAATATTTTTGAAAACGGTTCTAAGTTTGTCTCAAAAAACTGCACATTTTTGGTAATTTAACCATTTCTCTATCTTAAATATTAACCGAGATAACCATGCAATCCCATCGAATTTGGACCACCCTGTACAGTGGGGCGACCGAATTCGAATGTTTTCCTTTGAAATAAACACGCCTGTGTTATAGTTATACATCACTTTCCATTTTGGCGCTGCAGATGAAAAATGATTTCATTGGTTTTAGAAATTTACTGTAACTTGTTTATTTGTAATAATAGAACTATGATACATGTTTTGTAGACTTTTTATAACCATTTTTAAGCTTAATTTAAAAATGTTTTTAAAATTTTTCTAAGAACACCTTTTAAAAATACGAAGGAAACATATTTTTTTAAATGAGAACCCTACTAAGCCATTGCTTATATGAAAGACCATATTTTTAGCGTTTTAAAAACACATTTTATAGTTTTTTATATTTGTTGCAAAAAATAACCGAGAAATGGCTAATTTTGTGAAAATTTATCATCACAGTTTACCATGATATCATAAACAAGTGATGTTAGAAAGTAATAAACAACTAAATGTCACATACGAGTAAATATTTAAACTTTCCAGCAAATCTGTGAATTCGTTTGTATTTTTTGACTGTTTATTATGGTATTGTGAACTTGAATAAATTTGAACACTTAAAAGTTTAAGTAGTAAGTCAAAAGTTTACTTTGTTAAGTGGTAAAAACGTAGCAGCTGCTGCAGAATTTACTTGGAAATGAAGTTTAGTTGTTTTTAATTGTAAACATCACTTGTTTACGAAATCATGGCAAACTGTGATAATAAAATTTACCCTATTTCGGTTATTTCTTGCAACAATTTATATAAAACTATACATTTTTAAAAAGCTACAAAAATGCTCTTTAATATGTCATGACCTACTAGTTTTCATTAAAAAAGTGCATGTTTACTGCGTATCTTAAAAATCAAGGTCTTTAAATTTGTTTTAAAATTAAGCATAAAAATTTTTAATCAAAACCTATATAACATTTAGTTCTATTTCTACAAATACAATAGTTAAAGTAAATTTTTAAAAACGTTATAATTTAATTTTTCCCCATTAGTGCTAAAATGGAAAGTGATGTAAAAAAATGTGATAGCAATCTCCAAAAAATAACCTAAGAGATCGATATCAGATTTTCGCTAACTGTTATGGTAACCGAAATACCCCGTAAAACATTTGAATGTGGTCAAACCTGTACATGTACATCTTGAACGCCAGGTCTGAAAAGGTTGAAATACTGTCATTAAAATTAATACATTTATTTAGAATGCCTCCAACTGGGACGACGAAGGAAAAGGTTTTATGAGCCGTTGGTCGGCAGATAAAAAAACATATGTCGCAGCAAAACCAATGCCGGGTAAAGGAGCACTTGTTTATATGGCCGTTGCCCAAGATCCATCGCTCGGATGGGACTTTCCAGAACCACGATAATTTAAATTTGTATGTTTGTGCGATGTTAAATATTTACATGTGGAAAATGTGATAACGTTACCTCTTTACAAAATATAAAATTAAGCAATTCTAACAAAATGACTTTACCTGTAAATTTATTATATGATTCCTAACTAAAACTAAATGTTTTAACGGCGTTTTCGTCCCGTACTTCCTTTTGCTTTTCTTTGTCCCTTGCCACCCGACGGTTTCTTACTAGATCCTCTCGACGGTTTTTTTCCACTTCTTCCAGCTTTCGGTTTAGTATTCTGCTTTTCTTCAGATCTCCTGAAAATTTATTTAAAAGATATATACAATAATTATAACATTACAGTAGACTCCTGTATAATGTGCTTAATTTAATACGTTACGCGTTGTATGGATTCGCGTTGTATGAAATCGCGTATGGGCAGGCGAGCGTCCCCTAGGGGAGACGAGTGGTAGAATAATGTTTGAGAGACTCTATAGCAGAATCATCCTCCGGATCCGAATTTTAGATGCTCAAAGTAGTGCAGTGTTGCCAAAATAAAAATAAACCGTAATTTTATGAAATTTGAAAAATATGCGTTTTTAATTTTTTTTAGACATAAAACTTAATTACTTTCTTATTTATTATCGTATCTCGGCGATTTTTTCATTAAATTATTCTCTTTGATTGGCTAAATCGCACTGTGTAAAAAATTACTCTTCACGAGATTTAATAACTTGTCAAATAAGTTTAAAGTGCGACCTCGTACATTTTGGAAAGCGCGTGCAGCGTAAAATGTCACATGCGAAAACTTTTTTTTATTTTTTATAATTAGGTCACTGCTATATCGAGACGAAATTGTAACTAAATATTAACGAAGTTTTTGCAACAAACAGAACTTAGATATCCCTAACGGTTTAAAAAATACGCCCTTTTAAATAAATGTCATTTTTTAATGAAAACTATGATAAATTAATTTGCCAGTTTAAGGGTTAACAAAAAATTTAAATTTAAAGAAATTCTTAACCTTTTCTGCAGAAATTAAAGAGAGGTGAAAAAAGCATTTAACGAAGAAAAATAAACTATAATATAGTAAAATTTAAAAAAAAATGTTAGCCATTTACGGAAAAAAATTCTAACTTTTTAATCTTTCACATAATTTCGTAATTTTAAGAGGTAAAAAAAATAGGTTTTTTTTGGATCTCGACATAAGCCTACAATCCTACATAAACAGAATATTTTTATCTATTAACGTTTTCGTGTAATTTTGCATTAACATTAAAACTTAAACCACTGTATATTAGTTATTACCTATTTGAAAAATCAACAAAATGCACGCATTTAGTAATATATTTTTTATGGCTTTACAGATAACTTATGCCAAAAAAAAATTAAAGTCTGGCACATACACATCTGCACACTTAATACCGGGCGTCAACACGAAATTGTCAAAACCTTTAAACGTGTAAATGCGTCGAAATCTGGAATTCGAACATTTTCGCGATTGCAATACATACTTTGATGACGAAAGTAAAAGTAAAACAAAATAAATCCTTATCGGTGGACATAACAAGCTATGTATGTAAAAAATATATAGCGCGTTGTACGAGAACCGCGTTGTATAAAAAAGCCGTCGCAATATCTTTAGCGTGTTGTAGGAATTCGCGTTGTAGGAACTCTCGTTGTACGGGAGTCTACTGTACGTATATAAGCGAAGCAACCAATTATCTTACGTCAGCTGTTCTTGGTTAATATGTCTGGCAACTGCTTTTTCGATATCAAGTTTAGGTCGTTTATTAAGAACTGATTCGATTACAGCCATGTTTTCTTCTCGCTCTTGTTTTGGAGACACAGGTGGAAGTTTCCGCTTACGAGTAGCACCTGGGGTAATGGCGGTAACCCCTCGAGCTTCGGTTTCCTTAGGTAACTTATCTTGAAATTTACCCAAACTTGCCGTTGATGAACGAGCAACTGTCACCGCAGCTTGAAGCTAAACAGTAATTAAAAAGTTTTAACCAAACAATTAATAACTTTTAAGTATTACTACAAATTCATTTTCACATTTCAATCATACACCAATAAATTCCCCTTTCACTAACCTCATTAACTAAATACTAAGTACACTATAACTTACATCTTTAGCTGAAGAAGCATCAGGATTAACTAATCCCATCCTGGGAACTTTAACATTTCTCGATTTAGCTATGTTCCGCAACCTTTGCAACTCATTTTTTGCAATTTTTTCACCTTTCATTTCAGTGTTTTTGGCAAACTGATCTTCCATGGGATTCGCATTTGCAGGTACTTCTAAAACCCACTCCTTTTCCTTCTGTGCGGCGGCACGTTTATATCCGTACAGTGGAACCCATTTTCGCAATTGCTCGTCCCAAGACAATTTCGATCGCTTCTTCTTTTGAATACCCTTCGTTTTAGCAAACTCTTGCCATTTTGTTAACGGTTTTGGTTTTGGAACAGACTTCGATCGTGGTAAGATAAATGTGGCGGGTGGTAATTTTACAACTATTGCTTCTTCAACACGTTCAGTTGGTAAGTCCCATATTTTATTTATTAACAGTTGTACGTTATCTCTAGATAGATTTAGTAAGTAATCGTTTCTATTTTTGCTATAAATAATAAAATTAAGTAAAATATAACACCATTGTTCTATAACCAAAACGTAGGTTGGGCTAGATTACATACCTTAAAGATTTAGCGTCCAATTCGTTATTATCAAATGCTAACAATGTACCCAAATCATATTCTAATTCCAAATGCTTATTTACTGTTATGGGTTTATATTTTTCAGCCTCACGTGCAGTTTTTTCCAACACGTTGGCTACTACCTCCATTTTGAATGGCTAGCGACTGTAATCTAACCTCCCACTTTATAAATAACTTAACCGCACTTTTTCCAAATTGACAGCACGTGTTCAATAACCATTACCAACTTAATATTTGGCGTCAGTACGATGGGGAGTATTTAGTATACGGTTGTGGTATTACTGTTCTACCGCCATAGCTGTGTAAGTGGTAGAACGTTCATCAAAATAAACGTTTTGTTACATTTTTGAGCTAAAATCTTAGCCAAAAATCTTCAAAAATGACAGCGCACGATCAAATGCGTGCTATGCTTGACCAATTAATGGGCACAGGCAGAAATGGTAAGCAGTTTGTGTTAATTCCAAATTATTCGACATGGTGCTTGCAACGTCATTGATTTTTTTCCATATAATAAGATGCTGCAATCATATTTTTTATATTCATAGGCGAAAACAACAAATTTCATGTTAAGTTCAACGATCCCAAGGTCTGCAAATCGTTTTTGCTGGGATGCTGTCCACACGAAATCCTATCATCAACGGTAAGTCCTTGAAGACAATCTTATCATAATCTCTCTCATACTTTGCAGTTATTAGAGTCAATTTTTTTACTGCAACTCGACCTTTAGTTTTACATGGTTTAATTTTTTTTAAATTGATTGCTTAACCAAAAAACTTGTCAAAATTAGTTTTGTATGTATCGGTCTACTAATTTTCGAACTGTATTTTCAGAAACGTCAGTTTACTATTATAACATGAAGATAGATGTTAGATTTTGTATGTAAGTACAATGACGTACGTATACCGAAAGTATTACAAACTTTATTAGGTTAATGTAATTGTAAATTTAACGATTGCTATCTTTTGTAAGAATATTTCTTGTTCACAAACAGTGAAATCAATTTAGTATTGCATTGTGAAACGATATAGACATTTATAGCTTATTAATTTAACATTATCAGCTATTGCAAATTTTAATGTCGTTTCTAAATGTTGCAATCTCCTTGGGTAATACTGATTTCTATCAGTAATTAACGTTGAAACTATGTTTATGGAAGTTGATGCAAAATAACCAGCAATTAAATGTGTGATAAATTTTATGTAACCTGGAACAAAATTTAATTATGTGTTGATAACTAAGTATATTAAACTGTTTGCGTTGTGAAGTTTCACTGAATTGTTTTCTATTCTTATTTTTAATGTTAATAATAAATTACTGTCATAAATATTACATTTAAAATTACTGTACTACTTAAACTGTGCGTTACGCAATTTTAATTAACCTGAACAATTTCGTATTAACAGTCAATTCAGTAATTTGTACTAATGATTGCATATTCATTCATTTAAAGAACTGAATTATGAGCTCTTTTTTATACCATCACCTGTATGAAATTTACTTTTTTAAATAAATTGTGGTCATGTACTAGTTTTACAAAAAAAAACTTTTATTAATTTCTGCGTTTTGTAAATGTATATAGGACAAATAGATGGTGACGTATGCTCGCATGTTACAATTTTTACTTAAAACTTAGTATGGAAATTTATAGACGTCATTGAAACATTAAGCAATTTAATTATTGATTTATATAGAGGGACAGATCAGCTTTTTCTAAACATTTTAAATAAGCTGTTGGAAAACAATTCAGTTTTTTACTAAAACCTTTTATTATGGAAGTTAGTTTTGCCCAAGGAGCCTATATGTTTTCACTGCACCGTGGGAAGGTATGGTAAAACTTTGTAGTACATATTGTGTATAAAAAAAAAACAAACTAGGGAAATTCGTTTTGGTAAGTAAATATCATCACTAAAGAGATAACGCTGTCGTAAACAATTTGGAACGTTGTATATCTTCTGAGAATGCATGTTCAGTATGTTAAACTAAAGGAACTTTGTGAGTATTAGAAATTCAGAAAGAAATTCACGAGCCGTAGATAAAACTTCTTTTGTGAGTATTAAACAAATTGATAGTAAAATTGTGAAGACCCGAGAAGATATTTTGGCCGAATTGGTGCGTTTTTTTTTTTTAATTGTTAATAATTCTAATGGTCTAAGTGAAAACGATCTTTGCAATATTTAGGATTCATTAGGATAATTTTCATCAGCAGCATTCACATTCACTGTTTTTGGGAATTTGCTGTAATTGTAAGTTTATTGTTTATATTTTACTTTTTGAAGTTGTTGTATATTTAGAATTTTGTGTGGTAGTTTCGTATGGGCTGTTCATTTAAATTTCGTATCTTAAATTCAGATGCAATATTTACAACAACAGTATAACTTTTCCATCACAAATTACATGATGTTTTAACCCCTTACCGCATGACTTTTTAAATTTTCAAATAAAAAATTATGAATGTGTACAATATATTACAGAGTGCTAAAAAAATGTTTTAAAAAAAATTATTTTTATTTTAAAACGAAATTTTTTTACTTTTCTGGGTTTTTTTCTAGTATGTAACACCATGCATATTACAGGGTGTCACACAAAAAACGCCGCAAGCTGTAACTCCGTTGTTTGTGGTCCGATTTTGGTGAACAAAAAAATAAATGAAATGGTTCCTCAAATACTATAAACTAAATTGGATTTCAATTTTTTTCAAGTTGAACTTAAATGTCAAACAATAGTCAATTTTTTTTTTCCCAAATGGCACCATCTATTTTTTTTTACTAAATCTGGTAGACATTTTTTTTCTGAATTCAATGATGTAATCATAAGTTAATTTTAGCGCTAAACTAATAAGAAATAAAAATAAAAGTTTAACTAAAATAGGTTAGGTTTCACAAAATTTTCAAGCGTGCCATGGAAAACAAAAAAACCTTAATCGACAAATGTCATTTAAATACCACACTGACGTTTAAATGACATTTGTTGATTGATTAAGATTGTTTTGTTTTCCACGGCACGCTTGAAAATTTTGTGAAACCTAACCTATTTCTGTTAAACTTTTATTTTTTATTTCTTATTAGTTTAGCAGTAAAATTAACTTATGATTACATCATTGAATTCAGAAAAAAATGGCTACCAGATTTAGTAAAAAAATAGATGGTGCCATTTGGGAAAAAAAATTGACTATCGTTTGACATTTAAGTTGAACCTGAAAAAAACTGAAATCCAATTCAGTTTATAGTATTTGAGGAGCCATTTCATTAACTTTTTTGTTCACCAAAATCGGACCACAAATAAGGGAGTTACAGCTTGCGGCGTTTTTTGTGTGACACCCTGTATACTACATACATAATTTTTATTCATAAAAATTAATTGATTTGGCACAAAGGATTTAGATGTTATTATCGTTAAAAAAGAAACACGTCGAATTTATAATGTAAATAAATAAAATGCAATAACATAAACTTACACAATTTGCATAAATGGCGGTAGTAGGCGGGAGATTTAAAGCTCTTTGATGTTTTTAAATGTATATTTTCTGTAGTTCAACATAGATGGCGCAATTTTTCAAATATTACGTGTGAAACTGTATAATATTAGTATACTACACTGTAGATGGCGCTACTATATGAGAACTGTAACTAATATCGCTTTATATGGTACGTATCATATCTGATACAATATGCGGCAAGGGGTTAACTTTGTAAGTGCTTTCATAATATATAAGGTGTAATACGGACCACAACTATAAGGGAAAATGAGACTAATTGGTTTATTAAAAATAGTATTGCATGGTATTATACCTATTTAATAAACTATATGTTGAAAGTAATTGTTAAAGAAATGTTTGGTGAAAATTGTGGCATCGGTTGAACCTTTAAAAATGTATTTTATAAGGGAATCAATTTCTTGTTCAGAGGACGGCTGTAAATGTTTTAGTTGTTCATGACTTCCGTTATCTTTGTGTATTTTGTTGTTTGTAATGTGAACAGCCCATAGTGCGGGTTTTAAAAGAAATTATATTCAAAACCGGGTTATCGTAATAGCCTTTATCGATGCGTTTCCTGGTACGTGGTAATACCTGTGCGCGATGTATTACACAAAATAGAACTTAATTGTAAAAGTAGGACTATTTATTGATTAATATAATGATATCAAGTTCAAAACTGGACAATATCATATGTTAACAGCGCATGGACCTTGGAGAATGCCCCAAAATCCATGATTTGGCTCTACGGGCCGACTTTGAAAAGGCACAGTCGTCACGAGATTACTTCTACGACTTGGATGTAAGTTAAAAACATATTTCACGTCTAACAGTAGTTGTTAATAATGTTTTTTGAACACAGGCAATGGAACACCTTCAGGCGTTTATTGGGGACTGCGATCGTCGTACCGAGGCAGCCAAGCAACGACTTGCAGAAACTCAGGAAGAATTATCTGCAGAAGTGGCAGCTAAAGCAAACAACGTGCACGAGTTGGCTGAACAGATAGGTCAGAAGTTGGCAAAAGCTGAACAACTGGGAGAAGAAGGCTTTGTGGAAGAAAGTATGAAACTTATGGAAGAGGTACAGTATCGAATATTTTAGTTTTTCATTATTTCTGATTGAACATTTTAAATTGATAACTGCTGAAATACACTCTTATTTTTTTTAAATCTCTTTGCTTGTGCCTTCCAGATACTGTGTTCAATCGCTTGTACAGGGTGGTTTATTTTCGATGCCCATACAGTGTATCTCGGTTATTATCAGAGATAGAAAAAAACTAAGTACATAGTCTCGATATATTTTTCGAGAGAAATTCATTGCCGTATACAGATTTTTGGTATCTTCTTTGATTTTCGAAATATAGCCAAAAAGCGATTTTTGGCACTTTTCAAAAATTTTAAATATCTCGCTTAAATGAAAAGATTAAAAAAAACTTTAAAGACATTTTTGGCGCGGTTTTCTGTCCTTAATGAGATAACGATGTTCAATTGTTTTTTACTCATATCAATACCGATATATTACACCTAACTTTCTTATTTTAAATGGCAACCATAAGCTAATTATATATTTTTGAAAGGCGCAAAAAATAAGCTTTCAATTCATGTCAAAGCCAGATGGTTGCCATTTAAAATAAGAAAGTTAAGTGTAATACATCAATATTCGTATGAGTAAAAAACAATTGAACATCGCTATCTTATTAAGCACAAAAAACCATACCAAAAATTATTTAAAGTTTTTCTCTATCTTTTTTTGTAAGCGAGATATTTAACATTTTTGAACGGTGCCAAAAATGGTGTTGGCTATATTTCGAGTATTAAAAAAGACATCAAAAATGTTAAATATCTCGCTTAAAAAAAAAGATGGAGAAAAACTTTAAAAACATTTTTGGTACTTTTGTTCTGGTATACGTTGGTTAAGAGGAATTTGCACTTTTTATTATTAGATGCACACTTCACTGTTGTACAACTGTACCAACCTGTATGTTCGAAATGCACAAAGAAATACTAAAAAATTTAAGTTGTTAAAAGTCAGAAGCGAAGTACTATTGCTTACTGTATAACTAAACTTGAGAGATTAAAAGTTGGCACCAAATTTAAATGAAAATGGCTAAAAAAAAAAACGAAAAACCGGTTAACCGATACGTAATAACCAGTTATCGGTTATTGAAAAAAGGCTCCAGTTAACCAGTTATCGGTTAACCAGTTTTCCAATCCCTCAATGTGCCCCTAGCTATTTTTATAGCTTTCGTGTGTTTAAGTTGTATTTGTTCGGATCCCCTTGTATCATCATGTTGTCTTTGAAAATTAACTTGTTGAATTTTATTATCTCTATTTTCATTATCCAAGCTTATGGGGTTTATTGTGCTCTTTGCATGCCTTACTTCATTATCCATTACTATTGAGAAAAACCATTAGCTGAGTACATATCCTTGTCTCTGTTGTTTCGAAATCTGCCGAGGCCTCTTTATTATATCTCATGTAATTTCTACATTTTTACGAAAACTTTTTATAGTTTTTATTAATTTGGTATTTACTTTTTTGCTTTTCTTTATGGTCGAATGCTTTTTCAAGATCTATAAAACTTATTTGCACTTGCTTTCTTTTGTGATTACTTATTCTCGTATCTGCCTCGAAAATATAGATCAGGGTCCTGTTTCTCGAAAGTTACAAGCCTTGTAATACAAGTCCGTAGCTTAACTACACGTGTAGTTTCCATGGAAACCAAACGAAAACTACACATGTAGCTTAAGCTACGGACTTGTATTACAAGGCTTGTAACTTTCGAGAAACAGGACCCTGGTCCTTTGAACTGTAGTTTGTTCTAAATCCGCACTGTCTGTCCTCCAATGTATGTTCTAACTTATCTCTGACTTCAAGTATTCTTGCATATAGTTTTTCTGGTATTCTTGATAGTGATCACACTCTACTATTTCTTTTTTTTTATACAAAGACACTTGAGGTATCTTGAGTCTTCAGGAGCTGTTCTTTCTTGGAAGCATTTATTTATCAATTATAATCTTTTTGTCTGCTTCTCCCATGTACTTGATCATGGTGTTTTTTCATTGATATTCATATTGATTTGGTGTTATTTAATCATGTCCTGCTCCTTTGCCCATTTTCCATTTTAGAAATGGTCCTTTTTACTCCTCCATTGTACTATATAGGCACAGCCTTCTATAGTTACAAGCCTGGAAGTGAGAAAGGCAACGTCGCCATTAATTCAACTAGTAGGTCTACTCGCCAGAAGCTGTGCTATATGGTAGAACGTATGCATGTTTACTTGTATAACCAAAACAATATTTTTATTTGGGATAAAATATATATTTCTTAGTTAATATTGCAAATTAAATGAGTGTTTAATAAAAACAAACATATCTATTAATTGAATATAACAAAAGTCACATAAACAAACATAAAACCTTATAACTAATATTACAATGCTTTTTTAAAATATTTCTGTAAACGAAACAATAAGAATGTAACATTTTTTAAAGAATTATTATCAATAAATTTTATTTTGCAAATAAAAATTTATTGCGAAAGAATTGCTAATTTTCGCTTTTTTACATTAGTTGCATGATGCAGTTCATTATTTTTATTTTTTGTAAAATTATTTAAAATTATATTGGCCATTATTAAAGCACACTTTAAATAAAGATTTTCGTAAGGAATGCCACAATTGCAATTACTATTAATACACATTATAGAAAATGAATCCGACTTTAAGCTTGCTAAGGTTATATTTGATAATATTGATTGATGTTTCTGTTTAGAAAAAAATAAAGTTTCTGATTTTTTATCATCAAGTATGTATTGAAAAATAGACAACATATGATAATATATAAACTTTAAATTATCGCTAGCAATACACAAGCCACCTCTTTGTAACTCATCAAAATATTTTTCATTTATTTCAATTCCAACATCTTGTACAATTAAATTAATACAATCAAGGCAACTAATTTTTTTTCTTAAAGAATGAGCTACATAACCACATACATATGATTGAACAAATTCATCACAATTAAATACTTTTAAGTAGTTTGTACTAAGTATATATGAAAAGTCTGTAATATGCTCATCATTTGCTTTAGTTGTTTCTAAATCAAAAGTTTGTTTTTTTAATTCTTTAAATGAAGAAATATTTGTGGATTTTTTAAAAATATTTTGCAATCTAATTTTTTTTTTCAGACTCTAAAATTTGTTGGAAAGATACGTTGTAATTACAACCCGATAAATTCCTATAGCGCCCGAATCTTTTTTCCAAATTATCGGATTGTAATTTTCCAGCTAGTATATATTTTACATCATTATATTGTTTAAAAGAATAAGAGACTAAATTAATGAGTACTAATGTAGCTCTTTTTATTGCATAATAGGTATCTTTAGAAAGACCAACACAGTTTTCATTTGTATTCCATTTATCTAGCCAAGTTATAAACTTTTCTAAAAAAACTAATTTTTCGTCTTCCTCTGAATAAAATGGAGTTGCCCACTCATTTATTTTTATTTTGCCTAAGTAAGTACTTTTAACGTTAACAATGCTCCACCACTTTTTAATTATTTTTAAAAAATCATATGTTCCATTGTACAAGCTATTACAACTTAGTGCAGCTATAGTAGAATCGTGAAATACATTTTCAACAAAATTGACACTTTGCCTTTCTAAATTATTAGGATAAACAGATTTATAATTTAATTTGAAAGCTCTTTTGGTTAAAAGTGTTGATTCATCTCTGTATATGCAGCGTATATGTTCAAATGATGATTCTTCAATAATATCTTTTTTTTCAAAATTTGGATAAAAAAAAGATTGTTTCATATTTTTAACGTTAAGCCAATTATTTCTAACGTTTTTAAATATATGAACAAAATCGTATGTAAGAAAAAATTTTTCGTCCTTGTATTTTGGATTTTCAATATAATGATCTTTAGATAAATTTTTGTACATATTTTGATTTATACGATTGTTATCTGTTATAATACAGATGATTTTAAAACCAATATTTTGAATATATTCAACACAATTTAGGGTTAAATTCTTTAGATCATTTCCTGTCATATTATATGCAGGGTAAAGAAGAATTACTTCTTTAAAATTGTCAAAAAGAGAAGAAATCATGAATGTTTGAACTGTTTTTGCTACTTTAGATTTATCATTTTGTGCAAATCCACTAATTGACTTGGATTTATATTCAAAACTTGATTTAATATATATTTCGTCCTATTAACAAATTTACAATTTTTGATTTTGGACTCAAGGTAGAGGCTAAATATTTTAAATAATTATTTTCTTCTTTCATTTGATTATTAGGATTTACATTAAAATCACACGATAATTGCCTTAAATGTCTTTCTGAGGGTAGAAATAAGTAATCTTTTAACCTACTATATGCTGCCGACGATTGATTATAAATAATAAGAGCAAATATTAGCGTATACGCACTGTATCGTTTTTGTGAACTTTGGAATAAATGTAATTGATCACGTAATAAATGTAATATTGTTCTGTTATCTTTTTCACTGTCATCACCACACTTTGCATTCAAAATGATTTCAAAATATTTTAACGTCTTTTTCAAATAATGGCTTACATCAATGTCATATGAATTAGTGAAAGAATATCGAGAAAGGATGTTTTCAATTTGTGACCACCTACTTAAAATGCATGTTTCTGGTAAAATCCAGTTTAAATCTTTAGGACTTACTTCTATACCTTTCAAAAAAATCCTAGCGCAACAATTTTTATGGATAATAATACTACTTAAAACTTCAACACTATCTACATTGTTTTTGCTTTCAGAAATATTTAATAAATATAAATAAATATGCTCACTAGTAATTTTACAGTCCCATTTTCCCAAGTTAACACGATTTAAAATATTTTTTTGTAAATCACTAAAACTGGGTATCACATCACTACACAAAAAATCGTTAATTTTAGTTTCTTCTTTACTTAAAAACTCTTTCCTGCGATCTTCCGGATCACGCCTGGATGTAGCAAAACTTGATAAATATTTTGGTTGGTTTTCAAATATATGCGGAATCGCACCGTTTACTAACTTAGGTCTTTTTAAGTTTTGAACAATTATTTCACCATTTTGGTTTAATATTTTTTCGTGTCTAATCACTTCACTTTCACTAAAATGTTTTGAACAAACAACTGAATATTTTGTTACTTTAAAATTGTCTCTATGAATTGCTTTAACCCATAATTTTTGTGTCACTTCGTCTTTTGGAAATGAAAACGTTGTTTGTAAATTTTCTTCTCGTAGAGTACTTTTATAATTCGTTTTGCAACCTGGTACGCTGCATAACCTCGGCATCTACAAAGTAACACAATATTATTGTAAATTTCTTTCGGTTCCTAAGTTTCTATGTGAATGTTTATAAACAAATTTAAATTCTTACCTTCTTTAGTGTATGGTAAGCTTTTAATTTTCAAAACGAATTATGCACAATTTAAAAACTTGACTACAAATGGCCCTTTTGAAGCTTGCTATTATGTATTGTATAGCAAACTGGAGCACACCCACACAACTGCACGCACATGTGGTGATACCCGACCTACACGACACGTTGCCAAATTTTTACTTCCCGGCTTGTAACTAAAGAAGGCTATGATATAGGTCTTCTATCAATTTTACCTTCACTTCTTTCAAATTTTGTGTTTCTTTCCCGTTTTCCTTCTCCTTCAAAAGTGTCTGGAAATGGTCTTCCAATCTATTCATAGTCTTTTTAGGTAATGCAGATCCGTTCTCATCTTATATGTATTTGTAATGTTTAGGTTGATGAATTAAGGAAGAAGAAATTGGAGGCTGAACAAGAGTATCGCAATTCAATGCCGGCTAGCAGTTATCAGCAACAGAAACTGCGCGTCTGTGAAGTTTGTTCGGCATATCTTGGTATTCACGACAACGACCGACGTCTTGCCGATCATTTTGGTGGAAAGTTACATTTGGGATTCATCAAGATTCGTGAGAAGCTAACTGAACTCGAAAAAACCTCTGAGAAACGTAAAGAAGATAAACGCAAGTCGATGCGTGATCGTGATCGAGACTTTGAAAGAGAAGAACGGTACCGTGAAAGACATCGCGAACAGTATGTCGGTGGTAGGGAGCTGGATAGGCGGTCTAAGAGGCATCGCTCCAAGTCTCGTGATCGACAAAGAGGTGACAGGGAACGAGGTGGTGACAGAGAACGAGGTGGTGACAGAGAACGAGGTGGTGACAGAGAACGAGGTGGTGACAGAGAACGAGGTGGTGACAGAGAACGAGGTGACAGAGAACGAGGTGATAAAGAACGAGGTGACAGAGAACGAGGTGATAAAGAACGAGGTGACAAAGAACGAGGTGACAAAGAACGAGGTGACAAAGAACGAGGTGACAGAGATCATCGTGACCATGATAGCAGGTGAGATTTTTTGTATTCAGTGTGTCCAAACATCAAGGTGACTTCTAAACTGTAACAAATACAAGGTCGATTAAATGCAACAAAAGTTTTACCGAGAGTTATATAGAGCGTCTTGGTGATTCATTTACTTTTTTAAAAATTTTGTGGCCCTAAATATGGTCCAAAAATTAAAATTTGTTATGGTGGTTGATCAAAACAAAACTTGTGGATGATTGTATGCTGGATTAACACGTTCTGTGTCCATGAGTCATATATGACACATAACGCGGGTTTTGTTTATGAAGCATATATGAGACTCATTTTACAAACGTCAAATGTAAACCTGAATAACAACAAAAACGTGCAGTTAAAGGCTCTGAAATGGTTGTAGGACATAAAAAGAGCTCAAGCTTATTAAGCAAATATTATGTATCACTTAAGACTCATGAACGTCCTATGTACGTAATTCCAAAAACAATTAAATACATTGGTAAAATATTGGGACGTGATGTTGTATTTAAAAAAATGATTTTTTCTACTCATGTTTATGAAAGTTGTCATTTTCTCACTGCCTGCTCTACATGAAAGCTTTACTTTCGTCTCTAGTGGCGAAAATAATGTCAATGTCAATATCAAATTATAAAATTTACGATTTTTGTAAGCTTAAATTCATAATTAATTAAAATTTCGTTAATATTCTAATCAAATAATTTAATTTTAATGTAGCATTTTATATAAAAGCCTAAAAATGGTACTAAAATTAATATTAAATACTAGCGTAGTTACCCGGCTTCGCTCGGTGAATTTTTTTATCAATCACAGACTACTCGTGCCCGGTGGACGTTTTTATTTAACTCGAAAGTGGGATTGTTTGGTATGTACTTGTCGGGTAGAGCGAGACGATTCCGAATCGGTACGACACATGTGCGAAAAGGTCGAATCGGAGAAGGTTCGAGCGTTTAAACGTTACGTCAAATTGTCAAATTTTGACGAAATTCTCGCTCCAGACGACCTGATTTAAATGTTGCGTGTAAGATTTTGGCACGTTTTCCTCAATATCTTTTCCGGACGATTTTTTTGGGAATTCTTATATAGCCTATCTTTTTCCCATGGTCCTATAGATTGTCTGTGCCAAATTTGGTCAGGATCGGATGAATGGTATAGGAAGGCATAAAGGACAAACAAACAAACATACATACATTCATTTTTATATGGGTCAATCTAAACAGATGAATCTTCCTTAGGTGTAAACACATTTTACTGTGGTTACCATTGTTGCTATTGAGATTATGATTGTTATTAACAAAGGTAACCATAGTAAAATGTGTTTACACCTAAGGAAGATTCATCTGTTTAGAATGACCATGTTTGCAGGTTATAATTTTATTTATGTCAATGTCAGTGTGGTGGTGTCGCTATGGAAATGAAATTATTAATTTAAACTTAATACATAATAATTGTCATTTGGTTCGTTTATATTAACGTTCGTTCTATAATATAATTTTAATTTCGTAGAAAAAATTGGATTTACGACTTGAGATGAAATCAGTTTTTTCCGTTCGTGAGATTTGCTCACTCAGCGCTTTGCGGCTCATAAACAAATCTTACCTCACTAAAAAACTGGACTTTTCATCTCGTAAAATATTCTATTACAGTGAAAATGTTAAATGGCAATATTCTTTTGTTTAAACACAGATTTGATTATAGATAAATGGAAATGTTGCTTCTTTTTGTAACTAGGAATGCTCCAATTAATCGGTAATCGATCGTATCAGCTCTTTTACCGATTAGTCGATAATCATTTTATTTTTAGTCGATTGATTGGTTTTCATTTAATTTAATTTTGCCAATAGAGTAGACATTAAATGGTAGAAAAAAGAACAGTTTCAACGTTATACTAATTCTTAGTATCTGGCTGCTACTATCGTTGTTTATTGATTTGAAAATCAGTGTGTGAACTAAAGATTTTGATAATACATAATTTTTTTAAGTACTTCAAATATTAAATAGCATGTTGGAATATTTAAAAACAAAGTAAATAACAAAGGACACTTAATGAATATAATGTAGTTTTATTTCTCTTAAATTATAATGTAGCAACATTAGTTTTTCTATTTTTAATGGATAATCTATTTCTTGCATTTTATTTTAAAATGTTTTGTTTAACTTTTTTGTGAATATTACGTATATCAGGAAGAAACTTGGTAAAATTAAAATAATGCTAATTTTTTCTTGTCTCAATACTACCGTATTTTACGGACTATAAGACGCATCTTAATTTTTAAGCAATTTTTTAAAAAAAAATAACGTTTTACCATTTTTATTATTAGATTGCACAGCCAGACTTAAAAAAAAATATTCTTAGTTTATAAAACCGAACTGACCTTTAAAATCCCTGAAAATCATCATCTGAACTTTCTTCTTCGAATATATGGCCATTTTTAAAACTGGCGGGAATTTTAAATCAAACACTGGACATTTTTTATTAATTTCGAGTATAAGATGCACCCGAATTTTGGAGGCAAATTTTCGAAGAAAAAAGTGCGTCTTATAGTCCGTAAAATACGGTATGTGGTCTTAGTATGTATATTTTCATACCCAGTAAAATTTGAGTAACATGGAATAAAGCGCAATTCAGTTTTTTTTTTTTTTTTAATATAATAAAAGTAGATGTTAACATTAATATTTATCATTAATTAATGAATTAAATTTAATATTTTGTTACAAATTATTGACCACCACATGATGCAAACAAAGATATGTTAATTGTGCTAAGAATACAAAACAGCAAATATTAACATTCTTGATATAATTTAAGTGGTCTTTATTTACTAAAAATGGTTGGGGAAAAAAATTAAATTTGCATGTTTTATTTCTGAGTACATTAATTTGTTTTCAGTGATTATTCAGTAAACTCATTGTTAATTTGTTACAAAGTAATACATAATAAAATTAATTACCGTTATTGATAACTTAAGGTAAATTGTAATGGACAATAAATATAATTTGATGTGTTATTAATATTAAAACTTCATAAAGAAGTCCTTCATTTATTTTTATCTGAATTGCGTTTTACTTTAATTCATTTCCGATTACTGTACTGAGTTTTGCCTTTTATATGGCACTTCAATTTTATAGGGTATTTTCACATTTTCTTTCCTGTTTGGAGTCAAATATTTAAATAAGTGTTATAAATAATAAACCTCCTGTATTATTAAAGTGAAAAAAAAACTTTATTTTAATGTCGAAGCCAACTGTGGTTTCTGTTTATAAAAACGCAATTTGGTCATTGATCATAGGATCGAAGCAATATTATAAAAAATTATAATCACCAGTTCATACCCCACAAAAATATCCAACTTTTTTCTTTTACAGTTTTTTACTAACCATCCTTAGTTCAATATTATGGCTTTAAATATTAACTGATTATGGTTTATCAATGATATTTAGTGTGCCATGGAGTCTTCAAAAAAAAAACTTAAAACATCATTAACTTTTTTTTTTACGTGCATTCTGTGCTGAAGCTATAAGTTGGAAAAAGACAAAAATTAGGTTGGTCTTTGTCACCGGCACCAAAAGTCTTATTTTTTCTCGACCCAAAGATCTTGTGCACGTAGATTTGGGTAAGTTGAGTTTGCACGGTTCTTGCGTGTGATTTTTGTTTCAAAAAATGGAATTCTTTTGAGGTGCTGATAGAGAACAGCGTAATTGTTGTATTTTTCAGCTCGCAGCTTCATTACAGAAGCCACATAAAAAAAGGTTAGCCTCTGTCGCCGCGACATTGTCGGATGCATAAACCCAGTAATTTAATGTAACGTTAAGGGGTTAACCAACCTTGTATCTATTACAGTTTAGCGGTTGCAAATAGTGAGCCTCGAATTTTAAACATGCTCTATATATTCTTTTACTAACAATAAGAAATCGTAACACATTTTCAAAAGTTGAAATATTTACTGTAATAAGATTTTAAAGTTGTTTTTATTAACTTTTAAATAATTCTTATACATTTTTTGTCAATAATAAACCACCAGTTCCAGGAGCCGATCTTATAAATCAAGATCTAGAAGCCGAGATCGTGACCGTCGCTCACATTCGAGACACTCGAGTTCTAGTGACAAAAAAAAGGATAGGGAAAGAGAATAATTTAAATATACATGCGTTGATCCATCGGATCAATTACATAGTAGATAAATAATGCACTATTGTTTTAAATGTTTTCTTTTTTGAAAAGTTGTTAATTAATTATGAGGTCTGATGTAATTACTTGTAACAGTGTTAGAGAGTGTATAAGAAAATATAGTCGTGAGTATATGTACAGTGTACATTACTTATCGAGGAATCATTTTTAAAGTTAAGTAATTTTTTCCTGGATTGTAATTATTAGTAGTTGTCTGTCATGCCAGTTGTTCTTGGGTATGTTCACAATTAAACCATAATTTTTTTAAATTTAAAGCATCTATTTTTATTTAGCAAATAGCTTTGTAAAAATAACTGAATGTTAATAAATTTATGCATGTAGCTTTCGGGTTCCGTTTTTTATAAAGGCGAATAACCTTGTAAGAGTTAATAAAATAAACAGTTTTTACTGCATGCTTGCTTCATTTCTTATTAACTCATATTAAACCCTATAATAGAGTGACCACAGACGTGTTCAAAAAAGTTTATAACCACTAAACGTAGTGTTTCTGCTTGTTTATAGGAGCAGTACAGGGTGGCCTATTTTCGATGCCCATACAGGGTATCTCGGTTATTATCAGAGATAGAAAAAAACTAAGTACGTAGTCTCAATTTATTTTTTCGAGAGAAATTCATTGCCGTAAACAGATTTTTGATATCTTTTTTAATTTTCGAAATATAGCCAAAAACCGATTTTTGGCGATTTTCAAAAATGTTAAATATCTCGCTTAAACGAAAAGATGGAGAAAAACATTGAAGACATTTTTGGAATGGTTTTTTGTCCTTCCTAAGATAGCGATGTTCAATTATTTTTTACTCATATCAATACCGATATATTACACCTAACTTTCTTATTTTAAATGGCAACCATAAGGAAATTATGTATTTTTGAAAAGCGCAAAAAATAAGCTTTCGATTCGTGTGAAAGCCAACTATGGTTGCCATTTAAAATAAGAAAGTTAGGTGTAATATACCAATATTTGTATGATTAAAAAAAAATTGAACAACGCTATCTTATTAAGGACAAAAAACCATGGCAAAAATGTCTAATGTTTTTCTGTATCTCTTCGTTTAAGCGAGATATTTAACATTTTTGATGTCTTGTTTAATACTCGAAATATAGCCAACACCATTTTTGGCTCTCTTCAGAAAAGTTAAATATCTCGCTTAATCGAAAACATAAAAAAAAACTTTCAAAACATTTTTTGCATGGTTTTTGGTCCTTAACCCTTTAGGTCTTAGTGGTTCCACTATGGAACCACATATTTCTAATTTTATTCTGAGAGCCCTAGTAATCGAGCGCTGGAACCACAGTCAAGAATGAGTCATGTATTGATGTTTCGCGCGTTCTAAACTGAAACGGTCAAATCAGCGTTTATTAAATTTGTTTTGGTGAATATTTTGTTGGTGCATTTCTAACGTGCTTCGTGTCTTCCTGTATCGTTTTTTGTTATAAAAAACTGAACAATATTATCAACTAAGTAATATAATATTTTTCATATATGTTCCTGTCTTTAAAGTATCCAGTAATAGGTCATCAAAGTTTTACATCATAGGTCAGTTTTTTTATGTTTTTATATGGTGGTTCCATATGGAACCACTAGGATTTCGTATCTTTATTTTAATTTTTTTCGCTTTGTTTTTCTTTAGACCACCATGTCAAAACAAACTTTAAATCTAGAAAAGTTAACTAGCGACGATTTATACGAACTCCTCTAACTCTAAAAGAGTTTCGATTAGCAGTAGCAAATGGGCTAATCGGTGCTAACACAGAAATAAGTCCAAAAGGACGAAAAAGTGTTTCTGTACCTTCAAATAGGTATAAAGTACAAATACCTTTGGAGAGGAGAACTAACCAAGTTGCGCATCTTCCCGTCCATGGTACAAAAATCAGATGTGCTAGCTGCAGCACAAAAAATAAACCGCGACGTACCAGATGGCACTGCAAATGTTGCAATGTAAGATTGTTTGTCGAAAAATGAAATTGTTTTTTGAAATTACACAATAAATAGTATACTTTTTTATTATTAATGTTACTTTTCTGCATATTATTTGTGATTACTACATTTTAAGAATATTTTCTCTTTATATTTTACAAATAAATTTATACTTTAAAATTTTTGTCATTCATATGTAGTTCCTACTGTTACTTCATTGGAACCACCATTTTTTTTGTAAAATTATTTCAAATTTTTTTTTTTTTAAATTTGTTCGTGTTAAATAGATCATTTTTATCCCAAAAAGCATCAAAAACACCGGATTTTCTAAGCAAACAATATATCCGTACTCAAAGGGTTAATAAGATGGCGATGTTCAATTTTTTTTACTCATACAAATATTGATGTATTACACCTAACTTTCCAATTTTAAACGGCAACCATAGTTGGCTTTGACATGAATCGAAAGCTTATTTTTTGCGCTTTTCAAAAATATATAATTTGCTTATGGTTGCAATTTAAAATAAGACAGTTAGGTGTAACATGTCAGTATTGATATGAGTAACAAACAATTGAACATCGCTATCTTATTAAGCACAAAAAATCATGCCAAAAATGTCTTTAAAGTTTTTTTTTATCTTTTCGTTTAAACAAGATATTTAACATTAAAAAATCTGTTTACGGCAATGAATTCCTCTTGAAAAAAGATCTCGAGACTACGTACTTAGTTTTATTCTATCTCTGATAACTAGCATGTAGCCCGTCTTAGGACGGGTATATTGTATATCTTAAATTTAAACTATTACTTTTTATAATAACATACCCTCATGATGATTGTCAAGTATGACAAGTCAACCCTGATAAGACGTCAAAAGTGACAAATTTATTTTGTAGCTATTTTCATGTGTTACAGATATTTTGTAGCTATTTTTATGCGTTACAGAGTCAGCCTGGACTTTTATATATATTTATAACCGAGATACCCTGTATGGGCATCGAAAATAATCCACGCTGTACATGGGTAGTTCACAAGGTGTCATCGTGTGAACTACCCAAGTATGGTAGGCTTATGTCAAATGCCGAACTGTCAATATTGATATCGCGGCACTAGTGTCGTGACATTATGCCTAATTTACATTGGTATAGTAGCTAATGCAAGTAACTAAATTTAGCTACTTGCACCGTGTAGACAGTTTTGTTTAGTACTTGTGCAAGTAAACAATTTAGTGACTTTTTGAGTAAAGTAAATAGAAATCATTACTATTTACTTGAAGACTATACTTCATTTATTATCAAATACTAAACAATTTCCTTAAATTGGGTGTAGACCACGTATATATTGTGTAAACACTCACTAAACCAAAATTTTGACAAGTTTTGCTACTTGATTAGTGACTTGCTTTAGCTACTTGATTTAGTAACTTGCTTTAGCTACTATACCAGTATAAATTAGGCATTCGGCTGTTCAAACGGTAACATTTGATGTTGCGACATCAAATGTCACCATGTGAACTACCCATAATATATTAATAGTTCTTAAATGTTGTGTGCACTTTCAGTTATATTAAAAAAATGCGGTATGCCTTCTTAACAAGTTTTTTTTTCTTATTGGCCTGAAATTATTTTAACTCTGACGTAGATTAAACAACTTTAATTTTTATCTTATGTTCGTTTTAACTTTTTGAATTAATTATTAATCCAATGATGAAAATAAAATTGAATTTGACATTTGAAACAAATTTTCGAGATATTTCTAAAGCCTACTGGTTTAATTCTATTATATATTTTGTTTCCACCTGAAAATTATCATAAAGACCGCAATCTCGAGAAATATTAACTTAGAATAATAATAATATATTTAATCTGAAACATACAACATAGAACATTGGTTCAAACGCGTCAACAAAACAAAAGAATATCAAAAGTGTTTTTCAACATATTCTTGCACAGTATAAGGTTCAAGATCAACCAAAACCTTAAAAAGTTGTTTAAATTTAGAAATTCCACTGACATTTTTTATATATGTCGTAGGCATAATGTGAAATCCGGCAATTTATAAAACGCCTAGGTACAAAACTATTAGCTTCATTATTATTTATTTAAAAAAAAAAACTTTAACCAACCTTTAACCTGACCCTCTACTACTGACCAAATGAAAGAGGGTGAGGTTAAAGGTTGGTTAAGGCTTTTTTTTTGTATGAACACAAATGTATGGGTTTATGAAAGTCATAATTTGCTCGTTTTGCCGGTTTTTTATAAAATGCCTAGGCGTTTTATAAAATGCCGGATTTCACATTATGCCTACGACATATACACTGGTAGTTTATTGAACAATTTTATGCTAACATAAAAGGCACTTTTTTCAACTTGGTAAGGTGATGTTGTGGATACCTGTATGTTTTTGTGTCGGTGATTATAGTTCCACAATTTTATTATTTTCATAATAGTGATTGTTCTTCAATAAAAACACTAAACTTTTGTAAATTAATGTAAAGTCCAAAAAAGGTTAGGAGGTTGTTTTTTTAAAACCCACCACGACTTGATTGTTTATAGGGTAAATTATAAATAATTCTTATGACTTTCTTTTTCGTAAAGAAGATTACATAAGATATAACTGACTTTCAATAATTTTTAAAGATACTTAAATTATCGATAAGAAAATGTAAAAATATATACAGGGTGATTGAAATTTGAGATTAAGCATGGGGATCTCGCTTATTATATATACTATATAGGTATATACAGGGTGTTTCACTTTTCGATGGGCCACTATTGCTATCTCCGTAAATAATTAAAATACAAGGTGGGTTAAATGGGACAAAAGTTAGCTATTTAGGTGTGTATTTCAAACCAGATCTTGTTTTGTTTAAAAATTCCATGGCTTGCGTGATATAATGAAAAAACCGAAATCGATCAAAATTTTTAAACTTAAATATCTCGGCTATTGTTGCGAATAAAAATGTCCAATTTCTTTTTTCTCTCATAACTTTTTTATCTTAATCATTACAACAATTTTATTTGTATGTTCTTAAGGTACTTTGTAATGGAGAATGTAACTGTTATTTTAGATTATTTTTAACACTTACCATTTTCGAGATACCCTAACTTCATTTTTTCTTATGGGCCACGAAGTTGGCTATGGAATAGTTGAATGTGCTTTTTTTTCCTCTTTAAAATGAAGTATTACTTGCTACATTTATTTTTATAAATAAGTCACAAAATCAAGAAAAATCGTATTTTACCCATCACTTATCAAGCTATCTATGAAAATGAAAACAAAAAACAACTAATTAAATGTCAAATGACAGTTACCATTTGTCTGCGGTATCATTTATGAGAATTGTTTAGTATTGTTGTCTAATTCGATGGTCTTTGTAGCAAATTTGTTATCATATAATTATGAGCACATTTACAACTAATTAAAAATTTTATATGTTGAAATGCCACATTATTTGCAATAGAAACTGTGTAAAATAAATAATTTTAATTAATCATTGATTTGTTTTGGATTTTTGGTTGGTTTGTCGAAAAAAACATATACTTTTAAATTTATTTCAAAATTTTTGTAATTACACATCATTCGTTGCCTTTTCTCGGGATATAGCTCTAAGTATATTCGCTTAGCTTCTACACAGTTTTTATGGCGAAGAATGTAGCATCTCAACATGGCAAATTTTTCGCTATTTTTAAATGTAGCCATCATTATAACAATTACTACAAAGACCATCGAATTACACAACAATACTAATAAATGATACCGCAGACAAGTGGTAACTTTCATTTGACATTTAATTAGTTGTTTTTTGTTTTTATTTTCATAGATAGCTTGATAAGTGATGGGTAAAATACGATTTTTCTTGATTTTGTGACTTATTTATAAAAATAAATGTAGCAAGTAATATCTCATTTTAAAGAGGAAAAAAAAGCACAATCAACTATTCCATAGCCAACTTCGCGGCCCATAAGAAAAAATGAAGTTAGGGTTAATATCTCAAAAATGGTAAGTGTTAAAAATAATCTAAAATAACAGTTACATTGTTCATTACAAAGTACCTTAAGATAGTACAAATAAAATTGTTGTAATGATTAAGACAACAAAGTTATGAGAGAAAGAAGAAATTGGACATTTTCATATTTTTTGCTATAACATCTAAAGCACGAGAAATTTTGTACTTTTAAAAATTGATTCTGGCTCCTCTCATACTAAGGAATAATTCATCTAATTTAAACAAACCTGTATCTCTTATAATAAGCGAGATCCCCATGCTGGAAATGTAATCTGGGACACCCTGTATTCTAGCTATTATAATAAGCGAGATCCCATGCTTAAACTCGAATTTCAAACACCATGTATAACAGCGATGGGCAAACTTTTTTTGAAGAGGGCCAGTTTGGGCAAATAGTGTGACTAAAAGGGCCGTACTAAAAAAAATAATTAATATAATAACAACTTATTAATTATGTGTAAGTTGGGAGCGACAAAAAATTAAGGTATATAAAAAGCTATACATACATATTATAGACATTTTTAATAATATAGTAATTCATGGAGGGCCGCATGCGGCCCGCGGTTTGCCCACCGCTGCTGTATAAGGTATTTTATTTTAAAAAGCAAAGTTATGTATCAGAGTGCAAAACAAACCACTATAGTTAAAAATAATTTTAGGTTATGTAGTAAATGACTACAAAACAACTCTTATTTAAATATTTACTGACAACAGAGCTATCGCAACATTCGCCTAGCTGGGACTCCCTGTATATAAAGTCAAAAGTTAAGGTTCATAATTGGTGGGCTATAATAAACTTTTAAAATTAATGTTAACAATTTTTTTTTAATTGCAAATACTTCAGGTTGAATATTAAGATCAGCAAATATTTCTTGTCAAATATAACAAGTAAAACTCATTGTTAAATATGAAACATTTACTAAATCAACAGTTATAATACATAAATTATACATCATTTACCATTGGAGCTTGTCGCTCACTTTTTATCTGTGACTTGTGTCGCTTAATCATTAGTCGCTCTCGTGCCAAATTTTCTTGTCTAAAACAATAACATAAATTATTAGATAAAACCAAGGCTGTGGAGTTAGAGTTTAGAAGGAATTTCTGGTCAGTGGAGTCAGAAAAAATGTACCGACTCCGAGTACAACAAAAAATTGCGAGGTGGTCCTTTGTCCAGAATTTAAACTCAAATTTTAAATAATTTCTTTATATTATATTACACACCATAAAATGTCTTAGTATTTAATTTTGTCAGGGGTCGGAGTCAAATTACTAAAATTATCAGGAGTCTGATGCTCTTTACCGACTCCGCATCCCTTGATAAAACGTTATATTTAGTTAACCTGATTTAAAAGCATGTATTTATGTATGAAAAATAGACACTTGATCTTGAAGACATAATTAGCAAAATACACTCGCCTTTTCCTGATTCTCTCTGCAGTCTCAGGTGACTCAGCTGGTTTTTCTTCTGCAGCTTTTCGTACAATTGTCCTTAATTTTTCTAAACAATCAGCCAAATTTAATTGCTGTGATCTAGTTACATCCGATCGAACGACCAAGAAGCCTTCTTTAGTTATTCTTGTTTCATACTAAAATTTAATATCTATCAATAACCAAAATTTAGATTAAACTTATACATACCATTACTGATATTTTATTTTTGATATCTGGGTGTAACCATGTTGCAGATTCAATATGAAATCGCAAATCTACTTTTGTATTTACTTTATTTACGTTTTGTCCTCCTGGGCCTGTACTTCTGCAATATGTTATTTCTAATTGATCCATTGGAATAAATCCGGAAAATTTTTCTTTGGTATCTGAAGGCTAAAATATTTATTGTACCATAAAAACAATACCATTAAAATATAATATACCTGGTGTGGTGTCGTAATTCGCAAACTACTATTTGGATATATACTGTCAAGTGATAATGCACTTTTAAATGCCACATTTCGATTTACATACTTAAAACGAACACTACACAATTGATTTTGTAATAATTTGATTACAGTTTTACTTCCTAAGTTCATTTTTGTTGCAGACCCTAAAATTTGAGGTTATATAAAGTTGACATTTAGTAATACAACATGTAATACAATACTGATTGCTGATAATACTTATACCAACTTACGATAAACGAAACAAGCAGTTTTAATAACAAAAATACTTTTAACGAATAAAAAGTATTTTATAAACGTAAAAAAGTTTAAAAAACTGTTATTTACAATATTTAAAAATGTAAATTAAAAGCTATTAATTTTTATTGAACATTTTTTCCTTTTAAAATTAGTTTTAGGTCATGCACCAACTTTCATAAGGAATAAAAAAAAAAAAAATTCCATTTGTTGCAGACTTTTTGAATGACTCTGTAAAGTGTATAAAGAAATAAAGTTTTGATAATTTTAAAAATGTATTTATTTACTCATTGTCACTTTTTGGATGCATCAGTTTTAAATTAACGAAACCTGAATATAAAACAGAAAAGTGACAACATTTTTTGAAACACTTATCTTTTTTACTATGACAGAAAAAACAAAATTGTTTATGGCTATTGATTCCTGGAACAAACATAATTAGTACCAGCTTATCTGTATAAGCCAAATAAACCCTGGATTAAAAACTGAAGATAGATGCATAGTTGCACCCATTTATTGATATGTAATATCACTTATGGCTTTTTTTCCATTATGCAAACTGTTATTATCAAATTTATTTCATTACATTTTAGTAAAGTGTAACTAAATAAAATAATTTAAGATCATTTAATTTAAATACACCCTGAAATTTTAATTTGAATGTTAAAAAAAGTGAATACTACCAATCAAGAAAATTGTACAATTTTTCATGTTATTCCTGACTAATAGCGTTAGTATGATAGTTACGTATTCAAATACAGCCCCCAAACATTTAGTTCGTTTTGCAATTATGGTTTTAAAAATTGCGATAATTATTGTTTTAATAATCTTTGAAAAGAAGTCTGAAAAAGTGTCTTAAAAAGTTAAACCAGTCTCGTAAGCTCATCATTAGAATATTTCAATAAATTTTATGAAACACTTAATTGTAGATCATTTCTTAAGTTATTTTATCGAAAACATGCATAATGTTATTAAATTGTATTTTGTTATTGCCACTTAATTTACTGTTTAACATTTAATAGATCATATAATATTATACAGAGTACATGTTTCAACATGAAGAACACAGAGAGATGGTTGAATTTAAATTAGCAAAAAACTGTGTGATTGAATTTGTGCAAATTGTGCCCAGTTCCTGAAGTAATTATGCACTATTAACGTATAATTCTATTCATTCGTTAACAAACTTAAAACTGTATGAAATCATTTTTGGTCACTTGGGAACAGAATCACCGTTTAACACAGTAGTAGATAAACAATTAATAATTAATTGCATTTTAAAACAAACAATTATGATTAAATTACTTTATTAAAAAACTCAATGAAATATACAAAATAAGAAAGATTGAACAAAAATGAAAAAATATTGTAGAAAAGTCTACACGAGTGTTTGTAATATATAAACAAAAGCAACGGAAAACTAAAAGCAAGTTTAAGCCTAAAATTATAAAATAAACTGCTAAAGTAATAACAAAATGTATGAAAAATTCATGTGGCAAAATGCAAATTAATTTAAAAAGTATTTAAAGTTCCTTTCAATCGGACAAGAAGCAAAAAAAAAACGTCACCCTAAACATAGATGTAATATCAATTAATTTAGGAGTTACTTAAATTTAAAATCCCTATTTAAAGAATATAATAAATTAAACAATTAGTATGAAAATTTTAAATTAAGTAATTTAAACAATAGCATTTATGTTAGAGAGGAATAATTAATTAATTAGGAATTATATTTTATTACTTGAATGCCGAAGATGAAGAAAGAATTATTAAAATTTTAAATCGACAATGCAAACATATCAACAAAAAATTTAAAATCAACTAAATATGCAATACAATGGCAATCATCTAATCATAAACAAATTTAATGATACAACACAAAATATTCAGCACAACGAATTACTTTCAACCTCAAAATTTTTGCAATTAAATGAAATTGCACATTAAAAAAACATATTGTATTTGCAAAAGATATTTACAATCAATTAATAATACTTTGTAATGCAATTTTAAATATTCTACAAGGGTTTTTCAACCTGTATGCCTTAAACATCCTTTAGATATGACACCAGAAATAAAATCATAAATAAATATAAGTAGGTACTATTACATAATGTCCGAGTTATATAAATAAAAGCTGATGTTTTTAGTACTTGAACAATCAGAATTCTGTTATTATTTGAGTGACTACATTTGCTGTTACAATGTTACATATTAGCTTTTCATCTGATTTGTTTACCCAATAACCCATTTTTTCCCAGTGTTCCAATATTGGAACATTTGAATTAGTGAACTTTATTGCCTGTATTTACAAAAATAATGCTCTGTTTATGGCATGATTCATCAGAGAAGACGTCTGGGGAAATATGTTACAATATAATTTTTTCAGTGCAAACTTGTTTGAGTAAAAAAAGCGCGCCAAGTTCTAGTTCACTTGGCTGCAAAACATGTCAAATAAAAGGTAAG
Source organism: Elmis aenea (assembly GCA_947652605.1). Taxonomy (NCBI): domain Eukaryota; kingdom Metazoa; phylum Arthropoda; class Insecta; order Coleoptera; family Elmidae; genus Elmis; species Elmis aenea. Next base: position 27,908,976 of record OX393582.1, read on the forward strand.
ATTTTTATGACGCTAATAGGTGCGTTCGGGACGTACGCTCTTTTTGCTCCACAGCGTTCGGGACGCGACTTTGGAGTAAAAAAGATCGCTCCGAAGGGCGTTCGGGACTGCATAAGTGGAGTAAATAAATCTACTCTAATTTGCACCACCTCTGAAGCTGGGGCCTATGGCTGGGGCAAGCTGAGCTCGCGAAAGAAGACATGCGCATTACGGATTGTCTACGTTTGAATTCTTTGAATTGCCAGGTACGGCATAAGAATAAGATACAGTTAACATCCAGGCTTCGTGTTATTGTGTTGAATTAGTTAACAACAATTTCTTGTGGACAGTAATTAACTTTCGATGTAATTCCCTATTATTAAAACAAAATTTTGGGAAGTTATATGGTTTCATATCATGACATTTTACATCAATTTTATAACCAAATAATCTAACAAATTCGAAGCAATACAATGTGTTGCTTGTTTTACTTACAATGATGTCTGATTAGACCAACTAGACCGGTCTACAACAAAATAGTGAGGTTACCTTTATATTTGAAATATCCGCTGATTTTCTGCACTTATACGTCCCGAACGCACAAGATTTACTCTTGGAGGCTCTGAGACCACGTGATTACAATCTCACTCCAATCCTGTCCAATCCACTCCAATCTGGGAGCGTGCGTCCCGAACGCACCTAATATAACTTATTTAAACGTGTTTCTATTGCAAAGTAATCTTTTATTATTATATAACATTTGTACATACTAATTTGCTTAAAATTGTTTTTGCTTTTTTTTAAAATTTATAAATAAAAAAATGTTCCATAAATGGAACACCGGGAATATAATTGCACTAAAATGGTAATTTTTTATAGACCTGTTACTACAACAGAACTTTTAGAAAGTATAGAAGATGAACATTTTTGGAAGGAAGTAGAGAATGCAGATGTATTTATCACACCTCCTAAAGATGGCAGAGACAGCGAAGAAGATAGTGATGATAAAAATGAAGAAGGAGACTTACATCATCTCAGTGGACGTCAACTAGAAGCTGAACCAGTAGCTATCATTCACACTAAAATAGAAACTGTTCATTTAGGAGAAATAAGAGACAATGAAGATGATAATATTCCACTCTCCGAGTTACAAAAACAAATAAAATAGAATTTGGTCAAGATCATATGATCTACAGCAAAAATGTTTACCTTTTGTTTCTCTGAAGCAACCACAAAATATACCATCTGATTCAGTAGACTGTTTCGAACTATTTTTTGATAATGAAGTTCTACAATCCAACTGTTGCAAAAGCAATGAGTCGAAATCGCTTTGAAGATATAAAAAAATATTGTCACTGTTCCGACAACGATAATCTTACGACATATGACAAATTTAGCAAAGTACGGCCCTTAATTAATGTATTAAATGATCGATTCATCAAATATGCCCACTTTCCTGAACACCTGAGCAAAGATGAAGGCATAGTGCCATATTAAATAGATTTGCTGCGACTGGAGGAGGAAGACCAAAATCATCAAAGGAAATATCCACCAGAGTACCTGACGCTGTTGGATATGATTGTGCAAATCATTGGATGATTCCGGCAAAAAATTCTACAAGATTATGTGAAAAATGTGAAGTAAATTTAGTTAAATTATAATTATTTTGTAAAATTTACATTCTTTTGATTTTCTTTCACAATAAATTTTTTTTTTTTTTAAATGGTTATTTAAATTTTACACCTCGAATTTTCCCAGTGTTCCATATTTGAAACACATAAAATAAACAATTTCGAAAATAGCAACATTCAAAAAATTAATAAAATCTGTTTTTTTATGTTATTCTCAATTAAATTTGACCAAGTGTTAATAAATTTTTATTAAAAAAATAATTCGGGAAAAAATGAGTTAATGCATTAAATATTAATGTAACATGATAAAACGATAATTTGCTTTCTTTTACACAATAGGTAGTTGTTCACTTTTAAAGAAATATTAGGTATATAGAAAATATATGTAAATAAAAATAAATTACAAATGTTTTCTTAGATAGCGAAAACCAATTTTAATATTAAAAGTTTGATAACTGAAATTTTGAATTTATTAGAAAAAATTAGACATTACTTTGCATTCCTAGACACAAAAAAAAATTATTTGGATACAAAATAGTGCTACTTTTGAATTACATTTTCAGGAAAAATTGGCTGAAATCTGCAACGACCAGTTGTGGCACGCTCATTTTGACAATAAATATTTAGGCAAATTTTGCATTTTGGAAATTAAAATGTATACCCATGAGTTTCATAAAAAGGTATGGATTTTTATCACCACTTTTTAGGTTCTACTTATGCGGAATAAGATTTTAAACTCTAAATTAGATAGAAAGTAAGAAAAGATTACGGATGGTAGTAGAATTAAATTTGTTTTAAAAATATATAAAGTGTGCTCGTAAAGAAGTACTGCACCCAAGTATAGATAATAAATTCTTAAAATTGCAAAGAATTTATGTTGATTTGGTGATTACAAAAATCAGCTACCATTCTCATTAAAATTGTATGATATTTTCGATTTTGAATTCATTATAAAAGTGAACTATAAAGTTAACCCAATAAAATTATTTACTTTTTATTAATAATAATTGATTTTGAAAAAGAATTTAAATTCTATTACTTATTATTATCAATACCCACTAAACATGAATCAGAATTTATACGTATAATTCCTGATGTTGAATATTCATGGAAATGTAACGTTATGAAATAAAACTTTTAGGTGTACTAAAGGAAAAATAGTATTCGAGTTATTAACAAACAAATTACTTGTCGTTATGCGAAAAGCAAATTTTATTAGAACACAAACCAGTGTCGCCATATTAAATTGGATATTATAGAAAATAATTTTGAAATAATTCCCGAAATCAACCAATACTTGGTGTCAACAAAAAACAGAAACGAAAACACTAAAAGGAATTTACCCACTGAAACAAGATTCCTGCAAAATCGACTTCCATCAACGAGAAATATATGATTTTTCACCAGTGTGTTCTAATATGAACCCGTAAACTGTTACTTTGATTAAAACATTTCTGACAAAAATCACATTTATATGATTTTTCACCAGTGTGTTCTTATATGAACCCGTAAACTATTACTGTGGTTAAAACATTTCTGACAAACATCACATTTATATGATTTATCACCAGTGTGTTCTCATATGAACCCGTAAACTATTACTGTGGTTAAATCATTTCTGACAAACATCACATTTATATGATTTATCACCAGTGTTTTCTCATATGAACCCGTAAACTATTACTGTGGTTAAAACATTTCTGACAAACATCACATTTATATTTTTTTTACCAGTGTGTTCCCATATGAACATTAAAACTACCACTTTGATAAAGGAGCATGCAGTTTTACTTTTTTTTGAATATTTTCTTAAGAAATTGAAATTTTATTAGCTGGGCCAACTGAAACTGGACAGGGCTCGTATTTTCCCCAGTATGTGTTCTTATATGAACCCCTAAACTGTTACTGTGATTAAAAGATTTCTGACAAACATCACATTTATATGATTTTTCCCCAGAATGTGTTCTCATATGAACCCCTAAACTGTTACTGCGATTAAAAGATTTCTGACAAACATCACATTTATATGGTTTTTCACCAGTGTGTGTTCTCATATGAACATTTAAACTACCATTTTGATTAAAGCATTTCTGACAAACATCACATTTATATGGTTTTTCTCCAGTATGTGTTCTCATATGAACCCCTAAACTGTTACTGTGATTAAAAGATTTCTGACAAACATCACATTTATATGATTTTTCACCAGTGTGTGTTCTCATATGTACATTTAAACTACCATTTTGATTAAAGCATTTCTGACAAACATCACATTTATATGGTTTTTCACCAGTGTGTGTTCTCATATGAACATTTAAACTACCACTTTGATTAAAACATTTCTGACAAACATCACATTTATATAATTTTTCACCAGTGTGCATTCTCATATGAACATTTAAAGAACAACTTTGATTAAAACATTTCTGACAAACATCACATTTATATGGTTTTACACCAGTGTGCGTTCTCATATGAACATTTAAAGAACAACTTTGATTAAAACATTTCTGGCAAACATTACATTTATATGATTTTTCACCAGTGTGTGTTCTCATATGAACCCCTAAACTGTTACTGTGGTTAAAAGATTTCTGACAAACATCACATTTATAAGATTTTTCACCAATATGTGTTCTCATATGGACCCCTAAACTGTTACTGTGATTAAAAGATTTCTGACAAACATCACATTTATATGGTTTTTCACCAGTGTGTATTCTCATATGAACATTTAAATGAGAACTTTGTTTAAACCATTTCTGACAAACTTCACATTTATATGGTTTTTCACCAGTGTGTGTTCTCATATGAACATTTAAATGAGAACTTTTGATAAAACATTTCTGACAAACATCACATTTATATGGTGTTTCAGTGTGTGTTCTCATATGAACCCGTAATCTACAACTGTGGTTAAAAGATTTCCGACAAACGTCGCATTTATATGTTTTTTTACCAGTGTGAGTTTGCATATGAGTATTTAGGTTTGACTTAACGTTGAAAAGTTTACCACAACTTGTACAAGTATATATTTTATCCATATTTTTGTTTCCCCCCATTCTCAGCTTCTTGTTTAAATCTTTATCTTCATGAACATGTTTATTGTCACTTTTTGTCTTTATAATTTCAATTGTTTGTGTCAAACCCAAATTATACGCTGCTGTACCTGAGGTTGATACATCTGACACGATATCTAATTTATTTAAGTATTTTCTTTCTGCACTTTTATCAATCATTTTTATTGCCTTATTATCTCTGTTCTCATTGTTATCAGCATCCGAAATAATATTATTCGTAAGGTTTTGTAGATTGTCATTACATTCTAATGGTTCTTCTTTTATTTCTATTTTTTCAATCTCATCTAAGTTTTTAATTTCAGTTGTTAAAAACTCTTCTTTAGGTTGAAACATGTTACTACTCGAATGTCCATATTCGTCATTTATTAAATTGATTTGTAAATTACATTTTTCTAGCTCCAACTTTATTGTTTCCTCTTTTTCTTCTCTTACACACATTTCATATTGTATTGGTTCTTCAGATTTATAGTAATCTGTGGTATTCGAAGTTGACTCCATTTTTTTTACTAATACAAAAAGTACTTTGGTGCTTCTTCTATGCTTTGGTGTGTAATAAATAATAATGTTTGTAGTTTGACCCGGGTGAAGCCAGAATTGAGCATAGCTAGCAACGAGGCAATCGAACTACTAATTACAGCGGACCATTGGAGTAGCACTAGGTCAACGAGTGACTCATATTAACATAGAATCATACATGTAACAAACTACCCCGTTCATACATTTAAGAAAAACTCGACCAAAATCGCTAGATAGGTGTTATTTCATTACATTTTAGTAATGTGTTACTAAATAAAATAATTTAAGATCATTTAATTTAAATACACCCTGAAATTTTAATTTGAATTTTAAAAAAAGTGAATACTACCAATCAAGAAAATTGTACAATTTTTCATGTTATTCCTGACTAATGGCGTTAGTATAATAGTTAAGTATTCAAATACAGCCCCCAAACATTTATTTCGTTTTGCAAGTACATCAATTATGGTTTTAAAAATTGGATTATTATTGTTTTAATAACCTTTGAAAAAAAGTCTGAAAAAGTGTCTTAAAAAGTTCAACCAGTCTCGTAGCTCATCATTTGAATATTTGAATAAATTTTATGAAACATTTAATTGTCAATAATTTCTTAAGTTATTTTATGTAAAACATGCATAATAATGTGTTATTAAATTGTATTTTGTTATTGCCACTTAATTTACTGTAACATTTAATAGATCATATAATATTATACAGAGTACATGTTTCAACGTGAAGAGCACAGAGAGATGGTCGAGTTTAAATTAGCAAAAAAACGTGTTTTTACTTACTTAATAAGAATGTCGATTGAATTTGAGCAAATTGTGCCCAGTTCCTGATGTAATTATGCACTATTAACACATAATTCTATTCATTCGTTAACAAATTTAAAACTGTATGAAAAAATTTTTGGTCACTTGGGAACAGAATCACCGTTTAATAAAGCAGTAAATAAGCAATAAATAATTTCATTTTAAAACAAAGACTTATGATTAAATTACTTTATTAAAAAACTCAATGAAATATTATACAAAATAAGAAAGAATGCTCGATTAATAAATTGAACGAAAATAGAAAAAATATCGTAGAAATGTCTACACGAGTGTTTGTAATATAGAAACAAAAGCCACAGAAAACTAAAAGTATGCCTAAAACTATAAAACAAACTGCTAAAATAATAACAAAATGTATGAAAAATTCATGTGGCAAAATACAAATTAATTTAAAAATATTCCTTTCAATCGGACAAGAAGCAAAAAAACGTGACCCTAAACATAGATATATTACCAATTACAAATGGCACAGCGAGCATTACCAGTGTAGTCGTTGAATGCACATTCCGCAATAAGTGTCCACATCGTGCGACATAGGTAATGCAATATATTAAGCAAATATTGCACTTAACATTTGGAAGCATGGTCTCTTCATTAAACTCCCTGTTGGGGATAGTGGGAGTCCAGTCTGTAACCAACATAGATTCAATAAATTTTAAATAGTGTAATTGCTGAGCATATTGAAAAATCTAGTACTAATGTCTGTCAATGATGAATTGATCGTCTTCAGGAGGAACTACTTCATCCTGGACAGGTTCAAGTTCAAGTTGTGGTATGGGGTCATCAGGAGGCATATTGTTGATAAGTATGGGGTCATCTTCGTTTTCTCTGTACCTGCCTTGAAATTGGTTGTCCAGTCCTTCCAACATATGAGCTGCTTGTCTCAAAAAGTCACCATCTGTTATGCGGTTGTTTTGTACATTGGCCCACGCTACTTTCAACCTCCTATCAAAAACTAGCTGGCTCTTCTTGGCCAGTCGAAAGACCAGATGCCCTCTCTCCAGCTGGTGGTGTTCTCTAATTGCAATGTTCTGAATATCTACTAGTGTTTCTATAAAATTTTAAAAAAATTGTTTGCTGTCGTAATAAGTTATTAAAAAATTAGACTTACTGATAAGATCCCATAAAGCAGGATGCTCTACGAGGCGGGAATTTAGTCGATGGTGGTACGATTCCATGAAGTTATTTGTGCGGTGGTCTTGTTCATATACACTAAAGTGTAGTGGAGTAACGCGCTCAACCCATTGTCGTGTAATGTATTCGTGTAAACCTCTGAAGACCCCATGTAGTTGTTGGTTGTTAGTCTATATATGTGATTACAAAACTTTAAAAAAACTGGTAAATCTAAGAAAAAGGAAATTTACTCATAACATGTCCACAGCAGCTCTTATTCGTTGAGCAGGTAATAGGGCTAAACTAAAGTACTGACGGAGCAGCATTTTTCCCTCTTCGTTTAGTTGTATGGCTTGTGTTACACCAATGGATCTTGCTTTACGGCATACAGCCTGTAAATTTACAGCCATTAGAAAGTATAAAGATCTGTATTAAAAACATACAGGGTGTACTCAAAATAATAACGCAGATTTTGATGCTTGGAAAATATACACTTGGTGTAGTTGAAAATAATTTTAGATTATGCAGTTAATCTTAACTTACATTTTTATTCAATTAATTAATTGAAGCGCTCAGATTGTTGTGCAATATATTTACTTTATTGCGCGCACACACACACACACACACACACACCTCACTGTAAACCTGTGAAAAATATTTTCAGATACCTTAGGTGCCAAAACCATCGCAGCCATTTCTGCTCAGCTACAGCTAAACAATGCCTAGATACCAATGTGATTGTTTTTAATGATATTCCACACAATTACCCGAGGGATGATGATCGAGTACTTATCGAACTTTTTAAAAGTGACCTAAAACGAGCAGTTGTCAACGAAAATGGACAAGTAAAAGAAATGTATGATAGAATTGCTTCAAGGTGCATGATAGTTGGTAAATTTGTATAAGCATAAACATAACTTTAATTTTTTTGTATATAGACATGAAGAAGGTGCCCTTAACTGTACATACCATTATTTTTTAAAATTGGCGCGCGTTGTCGGCATGTGATTGAACTGGCGTGAGAGTGACTGCTATTGGTTAATTAGATGTTGTACTATTATTTTTGCCGCGTATTATCTTAAAACTTTCTTTTAGTGTTGCCGCTAGTGCGTATTATAATTAAGACGTTATTTTAATTACGATTAATTATTAAAATAACTTGCACTTACCTCATAAATCACATAAGCACTGTGAATATAACGAATACTATCACAATTCATTATTAATATCATTTTCGTAGTACAACGCACACGAGCAATTACAATGTGACGCAGCTCGACCCATTTGTGAAATAACGTTATAAAACGGTCAGCACACCTTTAAACTACAGCGACTCACCTATACATGGATATCTCCCTCTCGCTACCCTTAAGTAACTTCAATAAAGCCGAAAAAGTTCGTTCAACGGATTCAAAATATTTGTATTTTAATTAATTTTGTTTTGCA